>WNWK01051384.1:0-12502 GCA_009830355.1 Cherax destructor
GGCGGGAGAACAATTATATACACATGGAAAATTCTCGAGGGCTTAGTACCAAACTTGCACACAAAAATCACTCTGTACAAAAGCAAAAGACTCGGCAGGCGATGTAACATCCCCAATGAAGAGCAGGGGTGCCACTAGCCGTTGAGGTCACACAATAAGTGTGAGGGGCCCAAGATTGTTCAACTGCCTCCCAGCATACATCAGGGGGATTACCAACAAGCCCCTGGCTGTCTTCAAGCAGGCACTGGACAGGCACCTCAAGTCGGTACCTGATCAGCCGGGCTGTGGTTCGTACGTTGGACTGCGTGCGGCCAGCAGTAACAGCCTGGTTGATCAGGCTCTGGTCCAACAAGAGGCCTGGTCACAGACCGGGCCGCGGGGGCGTTGACCCCTGGAATTCTCTCCAGGTAGACTCCAGGTAGACTGTTACAATGTTAATTAATATGAAAGTTTAAACTTAATATCACTTCCTATATTATATAAGAGACAAACATAATACATACACAGTTTCTTCTCTTAATTTGTGCCTATAAAAATTATAAACACTGTGTATATATAAACTATGTGTACACGTATACACATTCAGACCAGCTGTACACAGTTTAGTCTGCTTCTCGCTGAGTTAAGCAAAATTGAAGTGTTGCTCCCGCGTGGGTGAGTGGGGAAGTGGGGGAGTGGCCCCCCAGTAGTACTGTCCCCCAACCTTGGGTGAGCGCTTGCCAGCTCGCGTTTTCTATGCCTTGCGAGAGCTTCCCATGCTTTTTGATTGAGAGTAGGGACTCATATATTCTGGTTTCTTTTGTAAAAACACTGGTTTTACAGCTTTTCTCAAAGAACCTTGGATCGTAGATACTTATACACTGGAGTATAAGTCTTTGGACCACCATGTGGCCACTCCCCTGGTTCGAATACGACCAAACTTCCGGTTCGTAAGGACCAAAATTGTGGAGGAATGTGCTCCTACGATATAATGAACTGCTAAGCTTGCTCTTAGCTTATTGATGAACCCAAGAAGTCGCATTCATCCCCGACTTCTTCACAGAGGATACATCCTGGCCTCATTCCCCACAGGGATGTATGGTAAAAATAAATGTGTATAATTATATTATATTGCCCAAAAGGAGCATATGCTCTATCGTCAGTCATTAACTCAAGACTGTTTATTCACTAAACGCACTGGAACAGAGTTCTTATCAGATTTCCCGACGTTAGGGGAATTAAATTAGAATAACGGCCCGTACGACTAATTTTTTTTGTTGGGTTAAACCCCCGTCGCCGTATGACCCGTTCAGAGGCCGAATTAAAATCTAACCTCTGCGTTTAGTGCGGCCCTCGTGGTGCAGCCTCGTGGTGAAACCTCGTGGTGCAGCCTCGTGAAACCCCCGTGGGGGCCATTGTGCAGCCTCTTTTGGCCCTCGTGGTGCAGCCTCGTGGTGCAGCCTCGTGGAGTGCAGCCTCGTGGTGCAGCCTCGTGGTGCAGCCTCGTGCAGCCTTGTAGTGCAGCCTCGTGGTGCAGCCTCTGCAGCTTCGTGGTGCAGCCTCGTGGTGCAGCCTCGTGCAGCCTCGTGGGTGCAGCCTCGTGGTGCAGCCTCGTGGTGCAGCCTCGTGGGTGCAGCCTCGTGGTGCAGCCTCGTGGTGCAGCCTCTTGGTGCAGCCTTGTGGTGCAGCCTCGTGGTGCAGCCTCGTGGTGCGCAGCCTCGTGGTGCAGCCTCGTGGTGCAGCCTCGTGGTGCAACTCGTGCAGCCTCTTGGTGCAGCCTCGTGGGTGCAGCCTCGTGGTGCAGCCTCGTGGTTGCAGCCTCGTGGTGCAGCCTCGTGGTGCAGCCTCGTGGTGCAGCCTCGTGGTGCAGCCTCGTGGTGCAGCCTCGTGGTGCTTGTATCGCTGACATCAGCACAAGCTCAACAATTGCTACATGCTGCTACAAGTGGCAATAAAAATGCTTGTGTTCTCTAAATACTTTGATCACTGGAACACATGATTGTATTGTTTAAGTGTAGAAACTAATACAGCAGTTTACTATAATTTTCCTGTTACGGCAAAGAGTTACATTTATCTCAAATGTCTATTAACTCACATATACACTCGCTGCTACTTGGTCAGACACGTGACACACTGTGGTCATTACATCTGGTATGAGTTATTTTGTTTTTCGCAACCAGACTCGTCTCGTCTGGCCCCTTCCTAAAGGCAGGAAAGGAGTGAGGGCCCTTAACTAGGGTAGAAAGGGTGGATACCCCCTCTTTTGGGAAATTTTTTCCACAGTGTGTGTCAGTTGTGTGTCAGAGTTTTAGAACAGTGTGTGTTGGGTATTTTGTCAAGTGTTAGAACAGTGTTTGTAGGTTTGTGTCATGTGTTAGAACAGTGTTTGTAGGTTATTGTGTCATGTGTTAGAACAGTGTGCATTGGTTATTGTGTCATGTGTTAGAACAGTGTTTGAAGGTTATTGTGTCATGTGTTAGAACAAGTTTGAAGGTTATTGTGTCATGTGTTAGAACAGTGTGTGTTGGTTATTCTCTGTATAAAGTTGTGAAGGCTTGATCCTCCGTCTGGTAATCCTAGACTGGTCTCAGGCCAGTTAAAAATGTAGACACCTGATCCAACACTTCAAGTCACTTCAACACTAACAAGAATACTCTCATATTTAAATCTATGATTTATATAAACTCTCGATGTATATACACTATGAGATATATACCTGAGTGTATATATCACTAAGGTGTAACCAGTCATAGAACATAGGAACATAATAAGAAGGAACACTGCAGAAAGGACAGTCCCTCAGGCAGGAATACATTGATAAGCCCCAAGAACAGTGGTTTTCAGAATGAGATAGTTACCAAGTCTTCATTACCAAGGATGGACATAAACTCTTGTGCCTTACCAAACAACGCAGTATGCACCAGTGACGCCCAATGAACCTCAGGCCACCTAAAGCTCGGCCTGGTTTTCCAAATGCTTCGAAAAACTGTTCAGGCTCTGCTTCAACAAAACGGAACAAACTGTACTGCCCTTTGCAAATTAAAAGTCTTCTTCAGTCTGATGGAATTGCCTCTCTCCTTCTCTCTATCAAACTCTTCCTTAGCAAATGCACGCTGTTCTTTAGTTTGTTCAAGATTGAGTCTAGCTAACTCAAGCGCCAATGAAGCAGATTCACCTGTAGATAAACCCACACCTGAGACTTCACAAAACTGCTGGTTTTGCTCAGGAGTTTGTCTCTTCCATTTTGTAGAAATCTTAATGGTGACCTATGGTTAACAGCTCCTGTCTTGGGAGAAACATGAGTCTGATATGCCATAGCTTCAGTTTAGGTTTATTCCTTATAATATCACACAGCTGCGCAGCCATAAGGGTGCGTTGATATTCCAATACCAATAGAACGGCGATATGCCAACAATGCTGTAGAGAGTTTGGGCAACTTTAGTAAGTGAACTCAGACACTAATCGTCTGACTCGAATAGGTGGCATTTACACCAACATAACTGCTATAGCAGTACGACTGCAAGATACTCACACGATAGCAAGGCTGACATGCAATAACAAAGCCAATATGCACACAATAGCAAAGCTGACACGAAATAAACCAAATTGCAGAATACTCACAATAGCAAGGCTGACTGTAGCAAAGCGAATGCAAAGATGACAGACAAAATTCGTGAAGCGTTGGCAAAGTGTAAGCAATGCCAGATAGCAAGCTATCTAAATGATACAAGACTAGCTCCTGCTTCAACTTCAACTATAGTCTCAACTCCTGCTTTAAGTCTCCAAATTCAGCTCCAGGACAGGCTACCCATATTACAACCTCAGGTTCTAAGGCCTGTTATCCTGAGTGTAAAGGGAGCTTGGAGCAAAAAAGCACAGTAGAAAATGCTTTGAATTGTATTTCCTTCACCAAGCAATTATATATATATATATGAATTTTGTATTTTCCTTCACCAAGTATATTATAAGGCTTTGTACAAGTATGTACACTATATACAGAGATAATAGTATTAGTGCATGCCACGAGTAGTCAAGGCAAAACAGCAACCAAAGACAGAGACGACCGTACAACAACCAGCTCAATGCAGAAATGACAATGACAAATTTGTGAGTGGTATCCACATCACCTTTCCCATTGCCAGACCCGCATTATCATTGGCTGAACCAAGTCATTGATTTGGTGATGGGCCCATCACCAAACCCTTAACTGATGTTCGCTGGTTGGAGGGCAGCCTATATGGGTGTGTTTAACATGCTTCGAATAAAGGTGCGTACTCTTTGCATGCAACAATTGGGCACCACGATGAGTTATGCAAATCGTGCCAAGATCAAACCCAACAGTGGTACTGTGAAACTTGCTCTTGCAGCCGCCGTTAGGGGTGGGCTGCAGGTGAAGCTCAACACCATATTGACACTAAAGGAGGCCTTAATTGTCGTGTGTAACGATGATGAGGAAGCTGAGAAGTTACTCACTACAACAGCCACTACCACTCTCACTGCTCGAGGATTCACTGCCATGTCATCTCTAGCTCTCAGAGCAAGGAGGACAGTCTTCCTCAAGAAACTTGATAAGCTTCTCACATCTAAACCAGTCGATAAACTCAAGACATCCATTTAGGATCAATACTCATGGGCCACAGTGGAGAGCATCACGAAAATACCTACAGCTTCGTCCATGCTCAAACTCACATTCACCTATGTGAATATGGATACCATTGCTTTGGCTGATGGTCTTGCAGTTTATTATTATTTCAACAGCCCAGTTACTTCAGGATGTACATGTTTATAGATATATCAGATCACTTTTTAGTTGTAGCTACAGTGAGAGTAAAAGGTAGATGGGATACAAGGAAAATAGAAGCAACAAGAGAGAGGTGAAGGTTTATAAACTAAAAGAGGAGGCAGTTAGGGAAAGATATAAACAAACTATTGGAGGATAGATAAGCTAGTGAGAGTATAGGCAATGGGGTTGAAGATGTATGGGGTAGTTTTAAGAATGTAGTGTTAGAGTGTTCAGCAGAAGTTTGTGGTTATAAGAAAGTGGGTGCGGGAGGGAAGAAGAGCGATTGGTGGAATGATGATGTAAAGAGAGTAGTAAGAGGTTTTTACAAAGTAGAAGGTTAAGTGAGAGGTTAAGAGAGTGGTGAAGTAATGTAAAAAGAGAGCAAATGAGAGGGTGGGTGAAATGATATTAACAAATTTTGTTGAAAATAAGAAAAAGTTTTGGAGTGAGATTAATAAGTTGAGGAAGCCTAGGGAACGATTAGATTTGTCAGTTAAAAATAGGAGAGGAGAGTTATTAAATGGAGAGTTAGAGGTATCGGGAAGATGGAGGGAATATTTTGAGGAATTGTTAAATGTTGATGAAGATAAAGAAGCTGTGATTTCGTGATAGGGCAAGAAGGAATAACATCTTGAAGGAGTGAAGAAGAGACAGTTGTGAGTGTGGGGTAAGTTCGTGGGGTATTGGGTAGAATGAAAGGGGGTAAGGCAGCTGGGATTGATGGGATAAAGATAGAAATGTTAAAAGCAGATGGGGATATAGTTTTGGAGTGGTTGGTGCTATTTTTTAATAAATATAAAGGGGGCAAAGGGGGCAAAAGAGAGTGCAAAAATTTTAGGGCAATAAGTCTGTTGAGTGTACCTGGTAAAGTGTATGGTAGAGTTATTATTGAAAGAATTAGGAGTAAGACGGAGAGCAGGATAGCAGATGAACAAGGAGGTTTTAGAAAAGGTAGGGAAGGGGGGTGGAAACCAAGTGTTTACAGTGAAACATATAGCTGAACAGTATTTATATAAGGGTAAACAGGTTTTTGTGGCCTTTATGGATTTGGAAAAGGCGTATGTCAGGGTGGATGGGGAAGCAATGTGGCAGATGTTGCAGGTGTATGAAATACAAGGTAGGCTACTGAAAACAGTGAAGAGTTTATACGAGGATAGTGAGGCTCAGGTTAGAGTATGCAGGGGAGAGGGAGATTATTTTCCATTAAAAGTAGGCCTTAGACAGGGATGTGTGATGTCACCGTGGTTGTTCAATATATTTATAGATGGGGTTGTAAGAGAAGTGAATGCCTGGTGTTGGCAAGAAGTGTGGGTAAAAGATAAAGAATCTAACACAAAGTGGGAGTTGTCACAGCTGCTTTTTGCTGATTACACTGTGCTTTTGGGAGATTCTGAAGAGAAGTTGCAGAGGTTGGTGGATGAGTTTGGTAGGATAAGTAAAAGAAGGAATTTAAAAGTGAAAATAGGAAAGAGTAAGGTGATGAGGATAACAAAAAGATTAGGTGATGAAAGATTGGATATCAGATTGGAGGGAGAGAGTATGGAGGAGGTGAATGTATTCAGATATTTAGGAGTGTATGTGTCAGCAGATGGGACTATGAAGGATGAGGTGAATCATAGAATTGATGAGGGTAAAAGGGTGCACTTAGGAGTGTGTGGAAACAAAGAACTTTGTCCGTGGAATGTTGCAACAAGGAGAAGGCTGGAGGCAGTGGAGATGTCAAGTCTGAGATCAATGTGTGGTGTGAATATAATGCAGGGAATTCATAGTGTAGAAATTATTAGGAGGTGCGGGATTACCAAGACTATTTATTATCCAGAGGGCTGAGGAGGGGTTGTTGAGGTGTTTTGGACATGTAGAGAGGATGGAACAAAGTAGAATGACTTCGAGAGTGTATAAATCTGTAGTGGAGGGAAGGTGGGGTAGGGTCGGCCTAGGAAAGGTTGGAGGGAGGGGGTAAAAGAGGTTTTGTGTGCGAGGGGCTTGAACTTCCAGCAAGCATGCATGAGCATATTTGATAGGAGTAAATGGAGACAAATGGTTTTTAATACTTGACGTGCTGTTGGAGTGTGAGCAAAGTAACATTTATGAAGGGATTCAGGGAAATCGGCAGGACGGACTTGAGTCCTGGAGATGGGAAGTACAGTGTCTGCACTGTGAAGGAGGGGTGTTAATGTTGTAGTTTTATAACTGTAGTGTAAAGCACCCCTCTGGCAAGACAGTGATGGAGTGAATGATGATGATGTTTTTTTCTTTTTCGGGCCACCCTGTGTTAATAAAAAAAATGTACACAACACCAGAGACTGTCCTGTGAAGGAAAGGAAGTTCTGCACAACCTGTGGTAGTGGAGGACACGAGTCTTGCACCGCCGCTGCTCCACCAACACCAACTTACCTCAACTGTAAAAGCAACGATCATCACACTCTAGCTGCTAAATCTCCTACTCGCAAAGACGTTATGAAGAAAACTCAAGAAGCAGAGCACAAAAGTCCTCTTCCAGATCACCCACCTATGCTGCTATTACGAAACTGCAAGCTACCACAACAAAAATCCTCCAAGCTTCTACTCAACCTTCCACTACCAACATCGCACCTGACTGTGACCCAACTACAATCTACTATCGCATGGTGTATGCTCACATGCATAACATTGCTGTTCCTGGGACTTTCAACACTTCCAACTCACATCCAGGAAGCCACTTCCAAGAAGCTCCACCACCACCACATCCGTTTTGGAACCTGAGATAAGAATAATGGAAAAAGAAAAAGAAACCAAACGTATGACTGACCATGGTCTGCCAACTTTTAAAGTAGGATACAAGGACGGCATAGAAGTAGAAGGCAAGTACAAACAGACCCAACTACTACCTATGGAGGACGTACTACTGGGAGAAATGGCAGATAAAGAAACAGCAAACCAGACATATGAATGGACAGAAAAGAGAGCACTGATCAACCCTGAGAAAACCTTTAGAGGACCTTAGGCGACGATACATGGACTAAACCTCCAAGATGGAGTCATAGCTGCTTTCCCATACAAACTGGTCCAAGAAAAAATCACAACCACTAGAAGAATAGTGGATCCTCTGGAAGATATAAACAGGAGTTGGAGACCCTCCAAGCTACTGACTAAAAAGGAATTAAAGGCCAGCAACCTACTCAAACAACTAAATAAGGAATTAGAAAATACCTACAACAGAATTCAATACTTCCAGGATTGTGATAAAACGGGTGTGATCCCAGACATGGGACAGAAAACACTTAAGATCACTAAGCTCACGGGAGGGATCAAATACCCGGAATGGTTATTAAAGACCATAGAAAAAGAGACAGAAACCCACTACAGAACACTGGCAGCCATACAGACAGTAGGACTGCAGGTGTCCCTGGAGAATATCGCAGAACAGATCTCAGTGGTTAGAATTTGATACACAAGGAGTTCAACGCAGATACAGCCAAGGACATAACAGCCTATGCTGCGGAATACAACAGAAATTTAAGAAAAACCCACACCATCCCCAAGCTTATAAAACTAGACAACAGAGGTAGAGACCTCCCAGCAAACAGTACAGTACTGGAAGACATAATGAACAAATGGCAGGAAGTACTGGACACACAAGAAAATGATAAAGTAGAGACTGAGACCCAAGAAAAAAATAACCGAAGACAGGAAGAAGAAAGGAAGGATGAAATAATTGAAAAACTAATGGAAACAATAAAAGAACTAAGGAAAAAAACAGATAAAAACGAAGAAAAAAAGACTCCAAAAAAATAGTAAAAAAACCAAATAAGAAGAAAATAGACACAGATAGACCAGAGGAAGTACTACTGACCAAGAAACCAAGAGAACCAAGGGAGAAACAACAGGTATGAAGGGGACAACAACAAAAAAACAGGATACTACAAACCCAGCAGTAACCAGGAATACAAGAGTAAGAATTTTTTTCAGGAAAGGGACAGAGAGAAGGAACATTGGAGGAAACAGGAACAACCCACACCCCCCTAACAGCAGCTTTGATGTAGTTCTCTGTCTTAAAGACTACAATTTCTGATCCCTTGTCAGAATCGCTGATTACCATATCTTGTCTTTTTTCTAAGGCATCCAAACTCCGTTTTTCTTTCTGCTTAAGGTTAGGTCTCGTTTTGTAGGTTCTCATCTCTTTTCTTATATTTTCTTTTAAGTTCTCTATATTCTTTTTTAGACCTGGCATTTTTCTAGGTGTGTTCATTAGATATGGTGGTCTCATGTATTTTTCTGCAGTTGTTAGGGGTATTGTTTTTTTGCTGCTCTTTATACCCATCATGTCCATGTTCCACGCCCTCTCAAAATCATTATTGATCTGGTTTTCTAGTTTGTCCAGCGTTTCATCTATGTCTTTTTCTATTTTGTTTCTTCTTGGGGGGCCTGGGACAAAGGACAGTCCCTTACTTAGGATCTTCCTTTCCAGTATTGTCAGGGGAACCTCTGAAACAACTAGTTTCTCCAATTGTTCCTGTATTCCCTTTCTTCCCCTCTGTGTTGTTTGTAGTTCCTTCCTTCCTGCTTCTGGGGTTGGTAGTTGTTCTTTTTCCAGGGGGGTGTGGGTTGTTCCTGTTTCCTCCAATGTTCCTTCTCTCTGTCCCTTTCCTGAAAAAAATTCTTACTCTTGTATTCCTGGTTACTCTTCTATTCCTGGTTTGTAGTATCCTGTTTTTTTGTTGTTGTCCCCTTCATACCTGTTGTTTCTCCCTTGGCTCATTATTTGGTTCTCTTGGTTTCTTGGTCAGTAGTACTTCCTCTGGTCTATCTGTGTCTATTTTCTTCTTATTTGGTTTTTTTACTATTTTTTTGGAGTCTTTTTTTCTTCGTTTTTATCTGGTTTTTTCCTTAGTTCTTTTATTGTTTCCATTAGTTTTTCAATTATTTCATCCTTCCTTTCTTCTTCCCTGTCTTCGGTTGTTTTCTTTTCTTGGGTCTCAGTCTCTCTACTATTATCATTTTCTTGTGTGTCCAATACTTCCTGCCATTTGTTCATTATGTCTTCCAGTACTGTACTGTTTGCTGGGAGGTCTCTACCTCTGTTGTCTAGTTCTATAAGCTTGGGGGATGGTGTGGGTTTTTTTCTTAAATTTCTGTTGTATTCCGCAGCATAGGCTGTTATGTCCTTGGCTGTATCTGCGTTGAACTCCTTGTGTATCAAATTCCTAACCACTGAGATCTGTTCTGCGATATTCTCCAGGGACACGTGCAGTCCTACTGTCTGTATGGCTGCCAGTGTTCTGTAGTGGGTTTCTGTCTCTTTTTCTATGGTCTTTAATAACCATTCCGGGTATTTGATCCCTCCCGTGAGCTTAGTGATCTTAAGTGTTTTCTGTCCCATGTCTGGGATCACACCTGTTTTATCACAATCCTGGAAGTATTGAATTCTGTTGTAGGTATTTTCAATTCCTTATTTAGTTGTTTGAGTAGGTTGCTGGCCTTTTAAATTTCCTTTTTAGTCAGTAGCTTGGAGGGTCTCCAACTCCTGTTTATATCTTCCAGAGGATCCACTATTCTTCTAGTGGTTGTGATTTTTTCTTGGACCAGTTTGTATGGGAAAGCAGCCATGACTCCATCTTGGAGTTTTAGTCCATGTATCGTCGCCCAAGGTCCTCTAAAGGTTTTCTCAGGGTTGATCAGTGCTCTCCTTTCTGTCCATTCATATGTCTGGTTTGCTGTTTCTTTATCTGCCATTTCTCCCAGTAGTACGTCCTCCATAGGTAGTAGTTGGGTCTGTTTGTACTTGCCCTCTACTTCTATGCCGTCCTTGTATCCTACTTTAAAAGTTGGCAGACCATGGTCAGTCATACGTTTGGTTTCTTTTTCTTTTTCCATTATTCTTATCTCAGGTTCCAAAACGGAGCTTGTCAAGGGTCTTATTATGTCTCTTACTTTAGACATTGTATCCCCCTCCCTCCTGATCAGATCAAAATCCGCTTGTTCCTTTATCTTTCTTTTAAGTTCTTCTGTACTCATTCCAACTTCTGTCTCTTCTCTCTTTCTCTTTTGGGTATTTGTTCCTCTCTTTCCTCTCTTTCTCCAAACCCTTCTCCCTTATCACCAGAACTCTCTTTTCCTCTCTCTTGCAAATTTTTCAAAAGTCTATTAATGTCATCTGATGCCTGTTGGCTTAGTTCTTTCATCTCCTCTCTATTATTTCTCTGTCCCCTTCAGAGTTTTTTTGTAATTTCACTTTATCTCTTCTCTCTTATATAAGAACATAAGAACATAAGAAAGGAGGAACACTGCAGCAGGCCTGTTGGCCCATACTAGGCAGGTCCTTCACAATCCGTCCCACTAACAGAATATTTGCTCAACCCAATTTTCAATGCTACCCAAGAAATAAGCTTTGACAATTCTACCCACTCATGCGCGAGTCCCACTCAAATCCAACCCCTCTCACTCATGAATTTATCCAACCTAAATTTGAAACTACCCAAGGTCCTTAGCTTCAATAACCCTACTAGGCAGACTGTTCCACTCATCAACTACCCTATTTCCAAACCAATACTTTCCTATATCCTTTCTAAATCTAAACTTATCTAACTTGAAAACCATTATTGCGGGTTCTCTTGGGGAGATATCCTCAAGACCTTATTTTTTATCCCCTTTGTTAATAACCCCTTTTCCACTTGTATACCTCGATCATGTCTCCCCCCATTCTACGTCTTACAAGTGAATGTAATTTTAGGGGCTTTCTTTCTTTCGTAAGGAAGATTTCTAATGCTATGTAAATTTTGTCATTCTTTCGCTGAATGTTTTCTTTAAAGAATTTTTGTCCATTCTGTAATTTTGGAGACCAGAACTGAAGCGTAATCTAGGTGAGGCCTTAATAATGATGTATAAAGTTTTAATATAACCCCCTGGACTTCTGTTTAAAACCTTGATATAAATCCCAGTAATCTATTTGCCTTATTACGTACGCTTAGGGGATTTTGTTGGGCTTGGTTTAAGGTTGCCTTTCCATCACCCCCAAGTCCTTTCGAATCTGTATGGCTGTTCAGTTATTTTTAATTTTTAAGTGCTTGGGTTATGGACACTCCCGAGCTTCAGAACCCCGATTTATCTACATTGAACTGCATCTGCCACTTTTCTGACCACGAATTAAGTTTGTCTAAATCTTCCTTTAAGTTTTTAGGACATCTATGTTTGAATCAATTATCCTACCTATCTTTGTGTCGTCGGGGAATTTGTCATATCACTAGTAATTCCCTCATCAAGGTCATTGAAAATATTTTTAAATAACAATGGGCCTAAGACTGATCCCTGTGGAAAACCACTTGTTACAAGTCCCCATTCGGGTTTAACCCCATTTATGCACACTCTGCTTCCTATTGGTGGGGCCAATGACTCGATCCATGACAGCACTTTTTCCCCCAAAGCCATGAGCTGCCACTTTCTTTAACAGTCTCTGGTGCGGTAATTTCAAAGCCTTACTAAAGTCTAAATAAACAAATCGAATTCTTTATCGTGATCAACAGCCTCAAAAGCTTTACTGAAGAAGGTTAAAAAATTAGATAGGCAGGAACGGCCCCCGTGAATCCATGCTGGGTATCATTAATCAAATTATGGTTATCTAGAGGTTTTTTAAAATCAGCTATAATTGACTTTTAGTAATTTGCCTACAATTGAGGTCAGGGGGTTATTTAAGGGTTTTTTTTTGGAGTGACTTGTCCCCTGCTTTAAAAAAAAGGAATTACATTAGCCATCTTCCAAAAATTT
>WNWK01051385.1:0-12501 GCA_009830355.1 Cherax destructor
CCCACTCAAATCCAACCTCTCATTCATGTATTTATCCAACCTAAGGAGGCCAGAGAAGTGACAGATGCAGTTTAGCTTTTTATTGTGCAGGCCCATAAATTTACTGGCCTCATAGCATGTATTTTGCACATGTCTTCCTACTCCCACTGCAACTCTTGGTTCCCATTTTCTAGCTCTGATCAATCACAGGCCTTCTGTGAGTAGCTCACAGATGTACTTACTCTTCAGGCTCGTCGCCTGGTGGTGAAAGCACTTGCTTCACACGCTGAGGGTTCGAGTTCGATTTCCGGCAAGGGTGGAAACATTGGGTGTCTTTCCTTACACCGGTTGTCTATATTCACCCATCAGTAAAAATGGATACCTGGGTGTTAGTTGACTGGTGTGGGTCGCATCCTGAAATGCTCAGCATAACAAGCGCCTTTCTATATAGTAGTATGTCATTGATGTCACCTATGGTCTGTATACCTTGTACATGTACTTGTAGTAAATAAAGATATTATTATTATTATTATTATTAAAAGAAGGGAAAAATATGCTTCATAGTCTTTCATTCTAAGAATCAGTCATCTAGAATGACTGTTCTGTCTCAGGAAATTCATAAAAACAGTTATTACAATGTCTAAATGTTGATCTTTGGTTCATCTTTATATTTTTTGTAGACCTTAAAAATGTTTTAGAAATACTTTCCGTTTATGTTTTTGATACTGTTTATTTGCCAAATAAATTAGAAAAATACTTGGTGTATAATTAACATTTGCAAGTTTTCAACATTTGCAGTCTGGTCCTCCTTACCAGGAAGACCCATAAATTTATTGCCATCGAATTTTCGCAGTTGAGGAAAAATTACTTTTAGAAATCCATTTATATGGCACATTTGGCTTACATTGAGATACTCTATGGACTCACCGTAAAGACATTTCGAAATTCACATTGGAGTTTGTTCCACTCATCTGCAACTCTATTACCAAACCAATGCTTTCCTATACACTTTCTGAACCTAATTTTTCTAACTTGAAACCATTGCTGCGAGTCCAATCTTGGTTAGATACTTTTAGCACATTATTTACATCCCTATATTTACTCTTGTTTTCCATTTATACGCATGAATCATATCCACCCTAATTTTACGCCTTTCTAGAGAATGCAGAATCAGGGTCCTCGGTCTATCCTCATAGGAAAGATTTCTGATACCTGGGATCAACTTTGTCATCCTCCTTTGTACCTTTTTAGTGCATTTATATCCATTCTGTAATACGGTGACCAGAACTGTGCAGCATAATCTAAATGAGGCCTAACCAAAGATATATAGAGTTGAAGAGCAATCTGAGGACTCTTGTTATTTATACTTCTTGATATGAAGCCAAGGATTATGTTCACTTTATTACGAACACTTATGCACTGTTGTCTTGGTTTTAGATTACTGCTAACCAGAACTCCTAATTTTTTTTTTGCAATCAGTAATATTAAATCTACATTATTTAGTTCATATATGGGCATAGTTAATTTCCTTTCCAGCGTTTAAAACTTTTATTTGTCTACATTAAATTACATCTACCATTTCTCCGACCACTGCATCAGTCTATTCAGATCTTCCTGGAGTACTCTAATGTCCTCGTCAGAATTAATTCAATGGCCCAATTTGGTGTCTGCAAACTTGTTTGTCACTATATATTCCCTCATCTATGTTGTTTATGTAAATTGTGAAGAACAAAAGGCTCATCACTGACACCTGCAGAACATCACTTGTGACGCTCTGATTTCTCCAAAATTTATGCAAGCTCTCTACTGCTTAACTATTAACCATAAATCTATCAAGGAAAAAAATTCTCCTCATATTCCACGAGCCTTAATTTTCCTCAATAGCATCTGATGCGGAACTCTTTCAAAAGCCTTAGTGAAGTCCATATACACAATATCATATTCATTATTATGATCTACCTCAAATACCTTGGTGGAAAAAATTAGTAAATTCGTAAGACAGGAACGCCCTTTGTAAAACCGTATTGAGATTCGTTAATCAGTTTATGCCTTTCAAGATGGCAAGAATTAGCTCGGCAATTATTGATTCCATAAATTTTCCCACTATAGATGTTAGGCTTATTGGTCTATAGTTCGAAGCTAAGGACCTGTCTCCTTCTTTGTAGATAAGTATCACATTTGCCATTTTCCACTTATCTTGCGCTATGTCAGTTTGTAGTGATATGTTGAAAAGATTACCCAAAGATTTGCTATGTTCCTCTTCACATTCCTTTAAAACCCTTGTGATAGTTTATTTTCGTCCTGTTCTGTATAATTTATTATTTCTGGAATATCGCTAGTTATCTTCCTGCATAAAAACTGAGAGGAAGTAAGTGTTAAAAATTCTACATATTTATTCATCACCGTCGGTGAGCTGACCCGAGTAACTTTTCAGTGGGCCAATCGTGTCCCTAATTTTACTTCTATACCTGAATGAAACCTTTTGGGTTAGTCTTCGAATCCCTTGCAACTTTAACATTATAATTTCTTTTTGCTTTTTTTATTTTTTTCTTTAATTAATAATAATATCATTATTTACTACAAGTACATGTACAAGGATACAGACCATAGCTGACATCAATGACATACTACTATATAGAAAGCCGCTTGTTATGCTGAGGATTTCTCGCAAATTAGGTCAGTTTTGTCCAAGGATGCGACCCACGCCAGTCGACTAACACCCAGGTGTTACGCAGAAATTGGGTTCTCCTGAGGCCTAATGCCTTGTCTAAGGGCAAAGGGTAAAATTTACACAAATCACCTGTAAAACTAGGCCTCCCTGGGTTATCCCAGCGGCAGCGGCATCTAATCTCTGTACTTTACTCAACACCCAGAGCTTATCAATGCTTCTATGATGACCTAGCTGCAAGCAAAACTGCACTAACCAACGTAGCATCCAGAATGACCCAAGAATACCAGCAGTGAGACCGACAAACCAAATAAACTGACGATTAAAGGAAGACTGCCCTCAAACCCAAAGCACCACCCCGCTGCCAAACAAACGCTTACCAGCCTACAGCTTCTCCTTCTTACCACATCAACTCCTACGACTACTGTGATAAAATGAGACGTAACATCAGAAGGACCCATTCCCATACCAGCAAAAAACACCAAGAAATCTACAAATCAAAGACAATGGAAATAAGTCACTTGTCTGACTTTTTGGGTTATCCTAGGTTCTCTACACATATGCTGCTATGTATGATAATGTATGTAAATGTATTTGTGTATACCTGAATAAACTTACTTACTTACTTACTTACTTACTACTTACTGTCTACCCAGGATGCCGGTACAACCTCCACCCCCCCACCACCACCCAGGGCGACGCATCAACAACAAACATGGCTGCCTTCCCCACAAGCTCCCCCTTTAAATAAGTAAGTAAGTTTATTCAGGTATACACAAATACAGTTACATAGATTATCATACATAGCAGCATATGTCTAGAGAACCAAGATAACCAAAAAGTCGACAGAGGACTTATTTCCATTGAGTCCATTTAATACCTTAATATTATACACTGTAGTAGATACTAGTTATTATACTATAATTAAAAGGAATAAGGTAAAAAGTTATTTACATGTACATGTATGTTAGCTAAAAATAAAAATCATTCTCCTCCCTTTCTGTCGCTTCACTGGTTTCACCCCAGATAATTTCTCAGGTATGACGAATGATCCAGATACTCTAAAGTCATACATCATCAAATTAATTAATGAAAATATGGACCAACGTAAAACACTTCTGCAACAAGATACCAGGATGACACAACTTGAAAACAAAATCCTCAGCCTTGAACAAAAGTTAACAACATCTGGAATGACTGATTTTGGCAAAACCCTCCAAACTGTCATTGATAGCCACACTGAACAGATAACATCTATAAACACAAATGTTGAGGAAGCAGTAAAGGCGTGGAAGAACAACATGGATAACCAGTTTAAAGACTACCTTGCACTACAAGGAGGAAAAACCGAGCAAGATAAGTTATCAGACGCAGTAATAGTGAACAGTCCATTCTTTCCCAGTCATATGACCAAGCAAACAGTAAAGACATTACTATACAGATCATAAAATATCAAATAAAAGTTAATGTACCAGTGACAGAAATAAAGCACGATTACTAGGGTCCCATGGTAGAAAGTGTTATGATTAGATTCACCCCCTGACAGGAAAACAGATCTAATTAAATCATCTATTACAGCCAGGAAATGAATGTCTGACCAAAAAGTCAGAACCTCTTGTATAGAATCAGAAAACTTAAGCGAGAGAATAATGATAAAACCCACCAATGTTTCACCCGTGATGGGAAAATTCTAGTGAAGAAAACAAGTGTAGGTCAGTTATATACTATCACAAATGAGAATGAACTATCAAGATTCCTTAAGGATGCAAATATTACAGAGACTGTCTAAACTCAATGTCCAAACCAAACCCCTACGTATAGTGTATGTTTTGCTCATCTACCTCATTTAAATATTTGTCTATTCTTTGATGACTATTTTTGCCATATAGTTCTATTTTTATTTTCAAATACATAGTTTTTACTTGTGCCCATTTTTCAAACCACATTTCTATATATTCTGATCAGCTTAATTGCTAAGAAGTTATATTTACTTTTGATCACCTTAATTGCTAAAAATTGTATTTACCTTTTGTCCTCACTTCTATATATTATTAATCAACTTAATTGCCTAAAATTTAGTTTCAAGCCATTTTTTACTATTAATATATTTTACTTTTGTACACTTTAGCACTTTATTCTCCTATAATAGTTTACTTTCATTTTCTTTATATTGCCTTTAATAAATTCTATAATCACAACTAGTGCAATACTGAATCTCAATATTTGTTCCATAATAACTTAATATTAGTCATTATTTTTCCAACCAGATCAATTAGCTAGTTAAATAGTAACTCAATTACATTGTAAAGATATATCCTAAATCTCTGTGACTTTTGTTCAAAAGTGTGTTAATCCAATAGCTAGTAAAATCAACTCATCAGATATCATATTTTTAAGTTTAGCATTATTCATTGTTCTTAAGTCTTGTTTTAAAATCACACTCATATATAAACATTTGTCTAATTATTTAACTAACTCAGGTGCTATAGTTTTAGATTCTTTTTAGCTGTAAATTGACTATCTTAGTCATTTATTAATTTTTGTAAACATATCCAACATACTAATTCACGTGCCAAAACTCCTTTTGCATTGTCCTATTCTTAAGTCTACTTTACATTGTTCTATTTTTAAGTTTAATTATTTTTAAGTTTAATTATAGAATCACACTAAATCTTATGATTCCAAACATTGATCCTGATATCAACCTATTATTAAATGACTTACATGAACCTAACAACAACTGTCATTACTACACAGCAGAACAGGCTAAAACACTACTCAAAACCAACAATAACATAACTATCTTTAACTACAATGTCAGATCTTTAAGCAAACATTTTGATGACCTCACTGCATTATTAAACTACTACAGGCCAGTATGTCCATCATTGCTCTCACTGAAACCTGGCTAAAGCCTCATACACAGATATCTATGCATTCCTGGTTTACACAGCCATACACAATTGTAGGCAAGACCAACAAGGAGGTGGCACAGCTATGTTATACTCAGACCAGCTTGAATCTATCAACAATACATGCACAAGAGATGAACATGGAGAATATATAATAGCTAAGTTTAAATCCAAATACCCCAAAAAACCCCTTTACAGTTTTAAAAATCTATAGATTACCACATTCAAATATTAAACAATTTAGTGAAATATTAGGAAGTATGATTACTGATGCACACATGAACAAAGACCACTTAATCCTCACTGTTTCTATAACATTTACATAATAATGACCACATAAATGTAAATTGCAATGCAACCAATTGTTTTAAATTATCTCACTCAATTGGTTGCATTGCTACAATTACTAAACTATTATGTTCAACTTATATTCAAATTTTTAAATGTGATACACAATTATACTTATTTTATAAATTATCAACCATAATTTTTTACCATGTAGTCTACTATTAATTAATCTTAAGAATGCCCACAATGCACAGCATATTAGGGGCTTTTGGCATGTACACCTCATTATACCCCAAACATTGTATCATGTCTAAATAACAACATTGTATCATGTCAATAACAACATTGTATCATGTCTAAATAAAAAAAAAACAGTAATCGCTAAACCAAAAGGGTTTAAAACTCCAATAGGGTTGGGGTATCCCAAGGTTCACACAAAAATCCCACTTAATAAAAATATATACTTTATTTAGATTAACAATATATACACCTCTAACACCCCCTTATCTCTCTTATGGCTGAAACACCTAAACCAGATTCATGAAGAGGCGGCAGGCTGGGAGTGCCAAAATAAACAAACACTGGGTGTATGGAGCCAACCTCGGTTCAATGGTTTTCCTGAGTGAAAAGGAAGCTTAGCAAAAAAACCAGTAGGATGTATTGAAATTGTATTTCTTAAAAAAATCAGCTAGATTAATTCCAAACTTTTATCTTTTCCTTCCCAAGTAATTGTGATTATATAAGACTTGTCTTTTTTTAAAATATAACAAAGTGATTTTTCCCCTATTATATAAAGGAATGGGGTAAATTTCGGTCACCCAAAAAACAGCAATTTCCCCCGCTCATGCGGAATTTGACCCGGATGGAAACCCCACTTTTATTTTAAAACGCATTTAATTTAAAGATCGTTGTTTGAGAGGGGCCCCTCATCAAAACCTTTTAACGATGGTTCGCTGGTTGGGGGGTTTTGGGGGGGTTTTAAAATGCTCCAATAAAGGTTCATACTCTTTGCGAAACACACCTACTCCCTCCCAAAACATGTTTATCCAAAATTCCCCGCTCTCAAACAACCCCCCTGCCATCAACCCCAGGGGCCTGCTGGAAAATTGCACAGCCCACGTGTGGACTTTTTAAACCCGGAGGACAAAACAGCTAAATACAAGCTCCGGCCACCATCTCTGCTCCATGCTGCCTCCATGTGACTCTGTTTATAGCGAAACCCCAACCCTCTCCCCCAACCCAAAGTTGGAAAATAAATTCTAGCTGGTTTCCTTAAATTACAGCAAACTATTTTTACAGTACCCACAAAATGCATAGCATATTTCAAAAATTATGGTTAAATTTATCCGTTATACATTATTATCAAGTTCTTCTCACATAAAAATTTTTCCTTTCCACTATCTATATTTTATCATTCATGTCGCAGAACTCTGATAAAACCCCACCCACCATGGTCTCACCCGCTGGGGTCCAAAGGACCCCTAGGCAAAAAAAAAAAGAAAGTAAACATTAAAACTTGAAATTCTGCTGTGGAAACTTTTTTTTCCCAAAGTTCCCCAAAGGGGAAAAAAATTTAAGAGCCCTTTAAAAATACCGGGATCGGCCCTGGGTTTTTAAACCCCCCACACCCAACAAAACATACACAATTTTAGCTAAAAAAGGGAACATTGTTTTTTTAATTGATAGATTTATCCCCCTAGGGACGGAAGTTTGGTTCGAAACTAATGTAGGTTATTTAACAGGATAATAATATGTAGCTCTAATAATATAGGGAGTTATGGCCAAAAGGGGCTTAGGATGTTAGCAGGGAGCCAACTTGAATCTAGGCCTGTGGGGTCACAATGTGACCTACGTCCTTACCAGACCAGATTTAAAGAACAAGACTGTGAGATCAAGAACCACCCCCACGTGACCCAACATCTGTCCTGGGGCCCTGGAGAACCCGAAGTCCCGTGGAAACCCCTTCCATCCAACCCTACAGAAGGGCCTTTCCTCGATTTTGGCCTTTTTCGGGGGGAAACGTTGTAGTTATCTGTGGGTCTTAAGAGCGGACCCCTTTGTAGGATGTACCAGCGTCGTCTTTAAGTTCAGTCGGGAAGGGGGTGTTCCACTGTATATTACTCAAGGACACCCTAGGAACCGGGGGCTTGGGGTGCAGGCAGGACACAATTCCCATTTTTTCAGAAAAAGTTTCTCCACTACATGGTGTTAGGAGGGAATATAAAAGGAAGACCCAGGACACAAAACCCCCCTTTTTTAATTCAGAACCCCCCCTTCCAGTATTTTTTAGGGTGGGGGATTCCCTTACTGCAATTAGATGAAATTTTTTCCCTTACCCACTTGGTCTGAAGGGGTGTCTCAGAGTGTCGGTGTAACAGTGCTTGCCCAGAGGAGTTAAGGGGCGTCCCAAAACAATTTCTATAACTCCATAAAATTTGGGACTTTTGGCTGCTCAATTTCAGTAAATTAACAGCGGGCACTGACGCGGACATGTGAAACTCCCCTAACAAAGTGATCAAGTTCTGCCAAATGAGCCCACAGTCACGCTCTGACAAAACTATGTTGGGAAAAGGCACCATCACAACACAGTGCTGGCCATGCACTGGCGGATCGTTTACCTAAATTACAACAAGCAACCTTATAAACTAATAAATTAATTTTGTACATACTCCCCGGGGAAATCCAAAAGTAACTAACAAACAAAAGTACTAAGTATCACAACATTGATTTCCCATCTATCTCGTATGTGTCAGAAATGTTGTAAGACAGTTTAAAAAATATGATGACACCAAAAAAACTTTGAAAGGAACCTCTTCAAAGTGTGAAAAGAAAGAAAAAAATTTTTACTGATTAAATTTTAGAAAAAAAGATCATATAACCCCCCCCATCTCTCAAAATTTTAGTAAACAAAACGGGTTCCCCATGACTGCCTCTTTGAGAATCAGGAGAGCACGGAGGGGGGAAAAAAAAAAAAAAGGCCCCAAAAACCCAGGTGAATAGTCACATAAATAATGTTGGCAGGACTGTGGCTATAAAAACATCACAAAAGCCCCCTAAAAAGGTGGACCTACCGGGCCGGCACCTTCTTTCATTCAAGGTCCTGGGCCTCATGTGAAAAAAAAAATTAAAAAAAGGCCCAGGAGAAGAAAACACCCGGATCATGTGATATGCCCCAAAAAAGGGGGACGATCACCACCAGCCCCACATTCCCCCAAAACTTTGGGGCCAACAGCCCTGTACCAAATAAAACCAGGTGAGGCCCCGCCAACACCAAAAAAACACAGGTGGGGTGTACCAGCCAACCCCCAAAAAAAAAACGACAAAACCTAACATGGCCCCTCATGTCCCCCCCAAAACACACAATAGGGGATTCTGATACCTCCAACCCCCAACCTGCCCTTCCCCTTTTTTGGTGGCCCAAGGTTATCTAATCGTCTACCACAAATCACTGCAAAACAAGAACAGATAAATGATCTATACACAAATATTTACACATTTCACACAAAAACACGGGATCAAACAATCTCCTTTCCCCTTCACGTAATAAACCCAAAGGTTTAGAATTGGAAAAAACAAGGCCCCCCTAGTGAGTCTCTGGGGGTGGTTCTCATTAAGGAAAAACACGTTGTAGTCCCATAGACCATCGGATGCAGGGCACCTAAAACAAAAAGAATTTTTTCCCAGAACTAAAACCAGGCTTCCTTTTTTTGGTGGCATAGCCCTTTGGGGTCTGTTATATTTAAAAACTGACTGGCAGTACGGCCCCGCTCACCCTGCAACAAGACTATACAACCCCCGTATCATTTTTTCAAAACCCAGGGTGGGTGACCAGGTTTTCAAATAAAAAATCTGAAGGTTTTGCATACAAAAAAGGGTTTTTGTTCAAAGATTTAGGGAAATTTCAAAAAGGGTGTCCTTCCAAAAGGGTCATGGTTATCAAGGAACCCTCGAACATTGTTAGCAATTTACTTTGCGGCAGTCAGTGAACCTGCTGGGGTGTCCTTAGGCAACATCCACTGTCTCCTTAGACCCTGAAAAGATAAAAAAAAACACATCTTCCCCTGCATGTCTCTTAAAGGTTATGTTCCCCACACTGGCTGGCTGTGCTCACCACATTTATCCATGGTTACCGGGCCCCATTTTCAGCATCCCAAAAAATCCCTTAAAGGCCCACCACGGCTGACCACCACAAACCCTTCTTTCAGTGGCCAACTCTTTCCCAATCGAACTTTTTTATGTACATCACTTCATCAGGGGCCATCCACCATCGTTCCCCTGCACAATAATCACAGCTTTCTGGGGGCTCCCGTATCACCCCCCCTCTCTGCCTCCAGATCAAGTAGCACCACCCATGGGCCCCCGTTATCCCCGGGCAGACCCCGGCTGGGCACTGTCCCCCCTCATCTTAGCCAAACAGTCTCTGAAACTGAAAAAACACAGTGGGGGCATCCCAAACCTCACCAGCCCTGACTTAAAGATTCAAATGCTTCCCCCATAATGAAAAAAGGCATCCTCATCCAGTCCTGGTACTGGGAAAAAAAAGTCATCGTCCTGAGAGACTGGTCCTCTACTTTCGACCCCAATGGAGACATCCTTAAGTAAGTATCTCAAAACTAAAGACATTTTAAAAACTGCACTTTTGGTTTGGTTTGAAAGCCTGCTACTTTTTCCAGAAATCTCAAAACCACACACAAATTTATTAGGGGGGGGCAGGAACTCTGGTACCCTGGCGCTTAGACCCCCCTTTGGTTTTGCGCTTCTTTTGATTTAAAAAAATAATCTGGTACCCTGGTAAAAGATCGTGTTTGGGAAACATTTATTATTCAGCTCACCCTTTCAGTACGAAATTCTCCATCTGAATCTGTAGAAATTCAAACTTTATCCCCAAACGGGTCTGCGGCCCGGTCATTTCCGAAAACTGCGTCAGAGGATGGGACCCCATGCCGACCGAGATACCCTAAAACCCGGGGACCTGGGCGGGGTTTCCCCCAAATCCCACAGGTCAGCTCATGAAAACCCCGGGCCCCCCGTCACCACGGGGCATCAAAAAAACAAGGCAGGGTGAATTCTCTTGCTTACCGGCTTTCAAAACACTGAAATTTGTCAGTACCGTTTCCCCATTTAGGGCCAAAAAATGTTCCTGTAGGTAACACCCAAAAGGGACATCTTCTGTTACCACAGGGTACCCAGACTGGACCAGATCCCCCTAACTTGTGCACCAGGTCTTGACAGTAACTATAATCCTTTTTAGAAAAAAGTGCAACCCAGGGGGTGTGTCACCGCCTGGAAAACACCCTGCGAAACAAGGTTTACATGCTAAAGTGTCCTTAAAAATACAACACCCCATCCCACATTCATTTGGGTAAGTGTCACTGTCTCAGTGATAGTACATAATTAGTCTAGTATATAGTAGCTTATAACCGTTACTGTTTTGTCCACGCCTATCATACTGCCCCGTGATCAGCCGTTAGCCAATGTCAAAGGTCCCCCCTTTTAATCCATGAGCCCTGCTCGGGGCAGCGTCTTTCAACCGAACAGTCAGTGAGACAGACACAGGTTTACGGGCTCTGAGATCCTCCCACCTCTCAGCCCAAAATTCCTTCCCCCCCAAGATCTCTTTATTATTTTCCCCAATCTACAAAAGCACCGAAAAAATGGTGGCGGTTGGGGGCGTTTTCGGGTAATTAAGAAAATTGAGAGAGAAGAGGCCGGATGTGTGAGCCCCCGGGCGCCCCACCCGCTGCCCCACCCCATCAACCAGTGACATCATCCACCCGCCTCGGAACCAGCTCCAGCCTTTTATAATTGCTATAAACCTGAAGAGTTCATCTGGGTTTTGAATTTAAACAACCAGTAAGCCAATCTATGGGAAGGCCAGTTATCATCCAGCCTGCAGTCACCCAGCCTGCCTCTTGTCTTCCTCTTCTCCTCACTGCTGTGAAATCCAGTTTCAAAAAGGCTGTTCAAGTAAGCCAGTTGTTCTTCAGACACCGTTCCTTGAATTTTTCCCAAACGCTCTGTGCTATCAGTTGGGCGATTGTTAAGGATATTCACATTCCCCTTGGTTTTTGTAGCAAAGCCCTGGGTTGGGGGTGATTCCCGCCGAGAGAATTAGTGTGTGCTGGCCCCGCGCCGGCGTATCCCCCCGGGTGCCCCCTGCAGGCTACATTCAGACGCCCCCCCCACCCTCTCTCCCCCTCACTACCTCTCAAAAAATTCAAACTTTTTTTGGGTATTTCTACCCTTATCTGTTACAGACATTTGCTTATGTGAACATTTCTGCAGTAAAATTTTTTTAGTGACATTTGTGTTCTACAGTTTTTTCCCATATTTTTTTTCCAATAATTTTTCTCTCAGTGTCTCCCTCATTGAGTGTCTTATTTTCATGTTCCCTGTGAAAATTTTCTGCACCTGCAGTAAGTACTGTTTGTTTACCCATTTTATTCTGTGACTTTGTGCAGTTAAAATCTTTTCCAGTTCCTCAGTGCAGTACTTAATTTTATATATTAATTCCGTGCTGTGTTACACATTATTTCAGTGTTGTGTAATATTTCAGTGTTGTCTTATTATTTTCATTGCATTTCCTTTTATTTTTTATGCAAATTCTGTGCATTAAAACTTTCAATGTTTATGCCCCAGTGTTCTTAATTGCAT
>WNWK01051386.1:0-12501 GCA_009830355.1 Cherax destructor
CACCACCTAGGACACTGCTGGAGTCAGCGTGACCACCACCTAGACACTGCTGGAGTCAGCGTGACCACCACCTAGGACACTGCTGGAGTCAGCGTGACCACCACCTAGGACACTGCTGGAGTCAGCGTGACCACCACCTAGGACACTGCTGGAGTCAGCGTGACCACCACCTAGGACACTGCTGGAGTCAGCGTGACCACCACCTAGGACACTGCTGGAGTCAGCGTGACCACCACCTAGGACACTGCTGGAGTCAGCGTGACCACCACCTAGGACACTGCTGGAGTCAGCGTGACCACCACCTAGGACACTGCTGGAGTCAGCGTGACCACCACCTAGGACACTGCTGGAGTCAGCGTGACCACCACCTAGGACACTGCTGGAGTCAGCGTGACCACCACCTAGGACACTGCTTGAGTCAGCATGACCACTATTGCGACCCCAGAATTTGCCCCAATGTATATACATGTTTATATGAATTTTTAATGTATATTTTCCTTTTCTAATAATTTTATATTGCTGATATTTTCGATAATAGGTAAATCGTTAATATCTTGCTTTATAACATTATTTGACTTAGCTATTCATTAGGTAGGATGTAACATTATATATTGTGCTCATGTTTGTAGTAGCTGCCTTGGAGTTGGCAAACTACCTTGTTAACTACCACTCTCTTGTTTGTGTCAGCCTGTACCTAGCACCGACTTTGAGTAACCGTGCTGGTCACGTGTGCAGTCACGTGATTCCACCTGAGGTGGATGGCTGCTGCTCCTTCCTGGAGAGCACTATGCAGCTGGACATCGTTGAGTCAACACCTCTCTCCTGTCTCTACTTGTTTTCTCGCTATTTAGACACTGTGTGGTAGAGTATGTGTTCGGTGGTGAGACAAAACATACTTCTCAGGACTCTGTGTAACTCTGTTCACAGAGGATAGACTAGACAGTGATGTCTGACGTTATTCTGGGTTGTGTGTCACATTGACACTCTGAGATAACTCAGGTCTCCAGCTACAGCTCCTGACCTAATTTGATAAGGCATCTGTGCACCGTCACAGTCTGGGATTTTTATGCTGCACCTTAGCATCTCTACAATCCTCTGTTTGGTGAACTTTTACGTAATATCCGAGATAACAGAGTCTTTTCGACCAAAGATTTGTAACAAGGGTGTTGACAAGTCCGTCTTCACAAGGACTGCCAAGACCTAACTGCCTTTTCCACACTCCAGCAGGTTATTATCATTTCCTCAGAATGGCCTTTGGATTGCAATCATCCTCTATATCATTTTCGAGGCTCATTCATGACAAAGATATTTAGAGGCGTCATGGGTAACGTACTCATGGTGTACCTAGATGATGTAATCATCTAAAAAAGACTTGATATAGTGCTTGGTAAGTTTGAAGAAGCCAATTTAAATATCAAACTAAATATCAATTTTTCGGATCAGAGATCAAGTTTTTTGGTCACATAGTTGCTCTAGAGGAGTTACAACTGACCAAGGTAAAGTAACTGCTCTACAAAATTTTCTCTCCAAAAACTGATGGTGCCATAAGATCCTTTGTGGACTTAGCAGTGTTTTTTGGACTTTTATGGCCAATTTCTCTTCTTTCGCATCTCCTCTGAGTTGCATAAGAAAGATCCTCCTTTTGTTTGAACGTTCCATCAAGAAAGAACGTTCCGAACTCTAAAAGAAAAGCTAAATTCTGCTCCTGTTTTGAAATTTCGAGATTGTTCAAAGCCTTTCTATCTAACAACAGATGTTAGTTCCATTTGGCATAGGTGCATTTGACAGTCATGTCCTTACCAAGGCTGAACAAAATTATACAGTAACTAAGTAAAAAGCATTAACAATAAACTGGTTTTTAAAACACTTCTGATATATCATATACCAGTACCCTGTTCATGTCTTGATGGATCCTGCTCCACTGATTCCTCTATTACAAAATAAACAACCAACTGGAAGATTAGCCAGAAGGTCCTTGACCATCCAAGAGTTCAGTCCAGCCTCTCATCACTTCCCTGGCATATCAAATGTAGTCGCAGATGCTCTATCTCAACACAGTACAATAGTAACCGATTCTTCATTTAAAGTAAAGTAAAGTAAATTTTATTTCATTGCAGATTACATGGTATTGGTAGTTACAATGAAAATTGAGTGCAAGGAGAGCCACTGACATGCCATGGCATTAGGGGCAGCTTATTCTAGTAACTTAAAGACTATGTACTTAATATTAGAGCAATTTATTGAGTTTATTCTAGTTAAAAATTGTTTTCAAATTACAATATGATGAAATTTTACTGTTAAAATTATTAAATGATGATATTAGATTGTTACAGGTGTTTAGATTCTCGAATGGTAATATGGAATTGAGATTATCTTAAGGAAAATAACATTGAGCATTTTTGACATTAACTTATAATATGAGTATTTAGTTTTGATTGAGAAGGGGGTAACATAATAGTAACATATTATTAAAAATTGAGATTATCGTATAGGAAAGTAATAATGAGCATTTTTCAAAGTAGCTTATAGTATGATTATTTAGTTTTGGGTGAGTAGGTGGTTTTTGAGTTGAGTCTTAAATTGATTTTCAGACAAGATTATCTTAATATTTACTGGTAATGAATTCCAGATTCCGGGGCCCTTTATGTGCATAGAATTTTTACATAGGTTGATATGAACACAGGGTATATCAAAGAGGGATCTGTGTCTTGTGTTGTGGTCATGGGTCCTATTAAAGTTGGTGAGGAGAATTTTGAGAGGAGGGTTTATATTAGAGTGCAAAGTTTTATTATGTAGTAGGCACAAGAGTAAGTATGAATGTTCTTTACGGTGAGTAGTTTTAGACTTTTGAATATTGGTGGAGTATGCTGTCTAGAGTGGGAATTTGTTATCATTCTGACTGCAGCCTTTTGTTGTGTTATGAGTGGTCTAAGGTGATTTAACGTTGTTGATCCCCATGCACAGATTCCATAGGTGAGATACGGGTAGATAAGTGAATGATATAGTGCAAGGAGAGCTGATTGAGGTACATAATAGCGTATCTTTGATAATATGCCTACTGTCTTCGAGATTTTCTTGGAAATTTGTTGTATATGTGTTTGGAATTTAAGGCTACTGTCAAGGTGGATTCCAGGAATTTTCCCTCTGTGAGTCTTGTGATGGGTGTACCATTAGTGTTATGTTAAGTGGAACATTTGTGGCTTTGTTTCCAAACTGTATGAAGTAGGTCTTGTCAGTATTGAGAGTAAGCTTGTTAGTCGTCATCCATGTTGATATTTTCTGTAATTCGGCATTAACAGTGTTGGCCAGTATAACTGGATTTGGGTGAGAGAAGACATATGTTGTGTCATCTACAAAAAAAATGGGTTTGAGTAGTTGTGATGCATTCGGTAGGTCATTTATGTAAATGAGGAATAGTAGTGGCCCCAGGACACTTCCTTGAGGACTCCGACTGTAATTTGTTGTGTGGAAGAGTTCGCTCCATTTATGTACACGTATTGGCTTCTGTTGGTGAGGTATGAATTTAGGTAGTTGAGTGGGTGCCCCCTTATACCATAGTGTGCTAATGTTGTGAGCAGTAAATCATGGTCGACTGTATCAAAAGCTTTGCGTAGATCAATGAAGATTCGCAGTGGGACTTCTTTCTTCTCAAGTGCGGTGTATATTAACTCCAACATGTGCATAATAGCATCGTTTGTGCTCTTGTTAGTCCTGAATCCATATTGACAGGGGTTGAGTACATTGTGTGAGACGAGGTAGGAATAGATATGTCTATGAATTAATTTTTCGAAGATTTTAGAAAGCAATGGTAAATTAGAAATTGGTCTATAATTATTCAATTCTGTTTGATCACCTCCTTTGTGGATCGGGGTGACCCTAGCTATTTTGAGAATTGATGGAAAGGTAGAGGCTTCAATGGATTTATTGAATAGTGTTGCTATAATTGGTGACAGTACCTGTGAAGCTTTTTTGTACATAAAAGTTGGTAGGCTGTTTATGTCTCCTGCCTTGTTTTTAAGGGTGTTGATTATGAGCGAGACTTCAATTGGGTTGGTAGGAGCTAGGAATAGCGTATTAGGGTAGGTGTTTGTGAGGTAGTCTGTTGGACGGGTGTTTGAGCTTGGGATTTTACTCGCTAGATTCTTTCCTATGGTGGAGAAGAAAACATTAAGTCTGTTTGCTGTCTCAGTTGGTGAGAGTAGGGGTTCATCTGCTCTTGATAATTTGATGGTGTTGTTTTTCGCTATCTTATTATTTCCTAGAATTGTAGATAGGGTCTTCCAGGTCTTTTTCATATCACCTTTTATGTTCTGGAGTCTGTTCTCATAATACAATTTTTTTGATCTTCTTATCAGGCTGGTAAGGATTAATGAGTAGCGTTTGGATTGTTCTCTGGTTATTAGACCCCTTTTGTATTGTTTTTCATATTGGTGCCTTTTGTTAATGGATTTAAGGATGCTGGGTGTTAGCCAGTGATTGTTAAGTCTCTTAGCTGTGATCTGTTTAGTTTTTTTAGGGTAATGTTTGTTATAGAGGTGGTGGGTTTTGTTAAGGAAATTCTTGATGCATTCATTAGTATCTGTATATGTTTCTAGTGCAAAGGATGTAAAGTTTGTCCAAAGAACAGATCCTATATGGTTTGTGTGATTCGATTTCTTCTGCAGGAAGATCGAACTCTATATGAAGCCACCAGCACCTATTGTTGACTTTGTTATGAACCAAGAGTACTCCTAGCAGAAGAGTACATCAGTTAGTAATTTGGAAGTCACTAGTATATGTAACCCTGTAGGTAGTTCACGATGTACCAGGTGTTGCACACCCTGGTATGGATCGTTATGTAAAACAAGCTAGATTAAAATGCTTTGGCTTCACCTGGCAACTGACATTTCTGAATATGTTAAGATATGTGGTGTTTGCATGCAGCATAAAGGAAATGTTAGTGGTCCAAATCTAATCTAAGTGCAAATCCCACTCCTAGTGAACTTTAGGAAAGAGTGTTATGGTAGACCATTTCAACAGACACTGTAAGTTAGTTCCTATAGCAGATAAGACTGCCGAGACAGTAACTAAAGCATTTAAGGAATGCATAATGTGGAGTCATACTATTCCTAAATACCTAGTAACAGATAACGGAGGTGAATTCTGTAATGAGATTCTTGAAAGGTTGTGCACTTTGTATAAGATCTCTAAGTCGACCATTGTTCCTCACCATCCTGCCAGCAATGGTTTAATGTTAAGAATAATAAGAAAGTGCTTGATGTCATGATAGACACCATTAATCACAATAGTACAACCTGGGATGAAGTCATACCTGATGTACAGTGTGCTATAAATTCTGCTTACAATGCCTCTATAGAAGATACCCCACATTATGTATTGAATGGTGTAGTTAAGCGCTTACCATAATACGAGTTGTTATATTCCACCCCAAAGCCAAACTATAATGATTTTGTAGCGACTCGTACCAGCTTAGCGCAAAGTGTCTTCAGAGGAATCCGAGAAACGCTTCATAAATCAACAGCAGAATTTACAAGTGTCACTAACACTCGACCAAAGCCAACCAAAATTAAAGTAGCTTCGAGAATTGAGTTAATTAATTTCAGTAAAGTATCCGCAGTGTCAAAGCTGGACCAAAAGTTTGTTGGTCCCTACTGAGTAGTTGAGCATAAAGTGGTAACAAGTATAAGGTTAGATAAATTAGTAGTGGTCAGTATAAGGAATCACGTTTAGATCATATGAAGTCAGAAGTTAGTATGCGATGATGCTGATGAGATTCCTGACACCCAGATGAGTGAGCCAAACTGACACTCCTCCTGACACAGTACCATCTACCTCTAACAACCTGCCTGACATACAACCTGACTGTTGTTATTCTCTACTTACACAACAAGTGATGAAGAATCATCATGTTTCAGTTGTTAATGCTAATGTTAATCCTCAGTCACATCATGTGTTAGGCGTTGTCATAGAATTTGACCGCCCTAGAAATGATGACCACTCTGCACATGTAAATCTCACCCTAGCAGAGTTTGAGTTAAATATAAATAACTTGTATAGATGATTAATATAGTCCAATGAGTACTCACTTGAGTGTAACAAGTCTTACAGTATGTCAGTTTAATCGTGAATCAATTTTTATAAGTGTCCATGTTCTCTCTGAATTCTGAGATTTAACAGTAAAAACTAGAGTTCACCAAGTTTGTCTTTTCTGTTAAACACTTTCTTCTTTATAAATAAATTTCCTCAGAATCTGTAGATCACATGGATGACAATCGACCGATCTCATTTGTTCACGTGTATTTTCATTAATTTCTATCATCCACCATGATCTGTAATGTATTATGTTCTAGTTAATGTGTCTTATGTTGTACAACGTGTTTCTTACATTGTATAGACTCTGCCATCTATCTTATGTATTAGTTTAACCGTACGTTGAGGATGACATACGTTAGCATCACCGAGCTGTCAACAGACAATACTTGTGTAGTATATGTATATTTATCCTAATACCATTTATGGGAAGGCTCCCTGGCCAAACCTCAAGTCACGTGACCTACACCTCTGCAGGTAGGCCTCCCCTCACAGGCCTCTTTCTCAAAACTGGACTAGGAATAGCAGTGGGCTCTTCCACCACTAGCAATATACTCCTCCAAAACAAAGTCTACAGTTGTTTCCTCCCACCATCACCTACCCAGGACCACTAGAACACAGTATGGGTATAAGGAAACTTGATCATATGTTCCTGAGTGCCTGGGAATCGAACCTGGGACCTTGTGATTGTGAATGTAATGCTCTCAGCAGTGATCTACCCAACACCTTGATAAGGAGAGGGGGGAAGGAAGGAGGGGATGGTAGGGGGTGATGTCAAGTGGTAAGGGAGAGGAGTTAGTGAAAGAGAGTGAAGGGAGGGAAGAGGGGGTAAATAAGGGGAGGAAGGGACGGGAGGGTAGGGGAAGACGAGGGAGGGACGGGAGGGTAGGGAAGACGAGGGAGGGACGGGAGGGTAGGGAAAGACGAGGGAGGGTATGGGAAGACGAGGGAGGACGGGAGGGTAGGGAAAGACGAGGGAGGGTATGGGAAGACGAGGGAAGGGACGGGAGGGTATGGGAAGACGAGGGAGGGGACGGGAGGGTAGGGAAAACGAGGGAGGGTATGGGAAGACGAGGGAGGGGACGGGAGGGTATGGGTAGACGAGGGAGGGGACGGGAGAGTAGGGAAGACGAGGAGGGACGGGAGGGTAGGGAAAGACGAGGAGGGTATGGGAAGACGAGGAGGGGACGGGAGGGTAGGGGAAGACGAGGAGGGGACGGGAGGGGAAGGGAAGACGAGGGAAGGACGGGAGGGTAGGGAAGACGAGGAGGGACGGGAGGGTAGGGAAGACGAGGGAGGGGACGGGGGGGTAGGGGACGGGAGGGTAGGGGACGGAGGGTAGGGGGAAGACGAGGGAGGGGACGGAGGGTAGGGAAGACACGGGAGGGTTGGGAAAGACACGGGAGGGAAGGGGAAGACGAGGGAGGGGACGGGAGGAAGGGAAGACGAGGGAGGGGACGGAGGGTAGGGAATACACGGAGGGTAGGGGAAGACACGGGAGGGTAGGGAAGACGAGGAGGGGACTGGAGGAAGGGAAGACAAGGAGGGACGGAGGGTAGGGAATACACGGGAGGGTAGGGAAGACACGGAGGGTAGGGAAGACACGGAGGGTTGGGAAAGACACGAGGAGGGTAGGGGAAGACGAGGGAGGGACGGAGGGTAGGGGACAGGAGAGGAGGAGGGAAGACGAGGAGGGGACGGAGGGTAGGAAGACGAGGAGGGACGGGAGTAGGGACAGGAGGGAGGGACAGGGTAGGGAAGACGAGGAGGGACGGGACAGGAGGAGGGAAGACGAGGGAGGGACGAGGTAGGGAAGACGAGGGAGGGGACGGAGGGTAGGGAGACGAGGAGGGGACGGGAGAGGGGACAGGAGGGTAGGGAAGGGGAGGACGGGAGGGTAGGGGAAGACACGGGAGGTTGGGAAAGACAGGAGGAAGGGGAAGACGAGGGAGGGACGGGAGGGAAGGGGAAGACGAGGAGGGACGGGAGGGTAGGGGAAACACGGGGGGGTAGGGAAGACACGGGAGGGTAGGGGAAGACGAGGAGGGACGGGAGGAAGGGAAGACAAGGGAGGGGACGGAGGGTAGGGGGAAAACACGGAGGGTAGGGAAGACACAGGGTAGGGAAGACACGGGGAGGGGGGAGGAGGAAGACGAGGAGGACGGGAGGGAAGGGAAGACGAGGAGGACGGGAGGGTAGGGAATACACGGAGGGTAGGGAAGACACGGGAGGGTAGGGAAGACGGGGGACGGAGGGAAGGGGAAGACAAGGGAGGGGACGGAGGGTAGGGAACACGGGAGGGTAGGGAAGACACGGAGGGTAGGGGAAGACACGGAGGGTTGGGAAAGACACGGAGGGTAGGGGGAAAACGAGGGGGACGGGAGGGTAGGGAGGGAGGGTAGGGAAGACGAGGGAGGACGGGAGGTAGGGAAGACAGGAGGGGGCGGAGGGTAGGGGAGGAGGGTGGGGACGGAGGGTAGGGAAGACGAGGGAGGGACGGGAGGGAAGGGGAAAACGAGGAAGGGACGGGAGGGTAGGGAAGACGAGGGAGGGACAGGTAGGGAAGACGAGGGAGGGGACGGGAGGGTAGGGGACAGGAGGGTAGGGGACGGAGGGTAGGGAAGACGAGGGGAGGACGGGAGGGTAGGGAAGCACGGAGGGTTGGGAAAGACACGGAGGGAAGGGAAGACGAGGGAGGGGACGGAGGGAAGGGAAGACGAGGGGGGGACGGAGGGTAGGGAATACACGGGAGGGTAGGGAAGACACGACAGGGTAGGGAAGACAAGGGAGGGGACGGGAGGGAAGGGGAAGACAAGGAGGGGACGGGAGGGTAGGGGAATACACGGGAGGGTAGGGGAAGACACGGGAGGGTAGGGAAGACACGGGAGGGGAAGGGGAAGACGGGGAAGGGGCGGGAGGGTAGGGGAAGACGAGGAGGGGACGGGAGGGTAGGGAAGACGAGGAGGGGACGGGAGGGAAGGGGAAGACGAGGAAGGGACGGAAGGGTAGGGAAGACGAGGGGGGGGACGGAGGGTAGGGAAGACGAGGGAGGACGGGAGGGTAGGGGACGGAGGGTAGGGAAGACGAGGGAGGGACGGGAGGGTAGGGAAGACACGGGAGGGTAGGGGAAGACACGGAGGTTGGGAAAGACACAGGGGGGGTAGGGAAGACGAGGGAAAGGACGGGAGGGTAGGGAAGACACAGGAGGGTTGGGAAAGACACGGGAGGGGAGGGAAGACACGGGAGGGTAGGGAAGACGAGGGAAAGGACAGGGGGGGTAGGGGAAGACACGGGAGGGTTGGGAAAGACACGGGAGGGTAGGGAAGACACGGAGGGTTGGGAAAGACACGGAGGGTAGGGGAAGACACGGGAGGGTAGGGGGAAAACACAGGGGGGGTTGGGAAAGACACGGGAGGGTAGGGAAGACGAGGAAAGGACGGGAGGGTAGGGAAGACACGGGAGGGTTGGGAAAGACACGGGAGGGTAGGGAAGACACGGGAGGGTTGGGAAAGACACGGGAGGGTAGGGAAGAACACAGGAGGGTAGGGAAGACACGGGGGGGTAGGGGAAGACACGGGAGGGGTTGGGAAAGACACGGGAGGGTAGGGGAAGACACGGGAGGGTTGGGAAAGACACGGAGGGGAGGGAAGACACGGGAGGGTTGGGAAAGACACGGAGGGTAGGGGGAAAACACGGGAGGGTAGGGAAGACACGGGAGGGTAGGGAAGACACGGAGGGTAGGGGACGGGATCATTGTTACTAGTCATAAGGTCAGATTCACTCTTAAAGAGTTTGTCACCTTTGTAAATGTCAATGAGCAGTCACCTTGTGTTTGCTAGGGGGGAGGGACGAGTCACAGCTCCTGGCCCCGCCTTTTAACTGTGATCCGGCAGGCACTCTGATTCCGGTTGCTGCCTGGCACCAATATACCCGCTGGTGAAGCTGTGTACCGTGTTTGTTGTCTCCACCAGAGCTTTGTCTACCTGCAGACTTGTCTGGTCTTCGCCTCCTCCACCTCACTCAACCTCGCCTCCTCCTCCACCTCACTCCAACCTCGCCTCCTCCTCCACCTCACTCAACCTCGCCTCCTCCTCCACCTCACTCAACCTCCCTCACCTCACTCAACCTCCCTCCTCCACCTCACTCCCAAACCCCCCCTCCACCTCACTCAACCCCCCCTCCCCCCCTCCCCACCTCCCCCTCAACCTCAGTCAATCTCCTCCCTCGCCTCCCCCTCCACCTCCTCAACCTCGCCTCCCCTCCCCCTCACTCAACCTCGCCCCCCCCCCCCCTCAACCCCGCCTCCCCTCCACCTCAGTCAACCTCAGTCAACTTTAGTCAACCTCATCTTGACTGAGGTTGAGGAAACAACTGAATTACTGAGTCTCAGCGGACCAGAATATTTAATTTGGGGAGCAGCAGCAGCGCACAGCAGGGGGGCAAAAGGGAGCAGAGGGCACAGCAGCGGGAGGGGAGGCAGCGGGTGGCAGGCAAGGGCAGCAGCAGGAGGGAAGCCCCGCGGGTGGCAACGCAGCGGAGGGCAGCGAGGGGGGCGCAGCGAAGAAGGGGCAGCAGCGCGGGGGGGCAGCAGGGTGGCAGCGCAGGAGTGGCACAGGGGAAAAACGGAGCGGGCCCGGGGGCGCACAGGGCGGGGCGGGGCACCAGCAGGGCGGAGGGGGGGCGGAGCGCAGGGCGGCGCGGGTGGCACAGCAGCGGAGCGGCAGCAAGGTGGCCAGCGAGGGGGCGCAGCGGGGTCAGCCAGCGGGGAGCGCGCAGCGGAACAGCAGCAGGAGGGGGGGCACCGCAGCAGCCAGGGGGCGCGGGAGAGGGACAGCACGAAGAACAGCAGGGGAGGGGGCAGCAGGGGAGGGCAGCAGCAGCGGGGGGCAGCAGCGCAGGGGGAGGGCAGCCCAAAAACAGCAGGGAGGGGAAAACAGCACAGCAGGAGCGCAGGGGAGCGGGCGGCGCAAGGGGGCGCAGGGGGGCCCGCAGGGGCAGGGGGGGGCAGAGCAGGAGGGGGCAGAGCGGGGGCAGCAGGCGCAGCAAAAGGGGGGACAGCGCAGGGGGCAGCGGCAGGGTGGGCACAGGGGGCAGCAGCAGCGAGGGTGGCAACAAAAGCGCAGGGTGGCAGCAGCAGCAGGAGGGGAGCAGGGGGGGCAACGGCGGGGTGGCGGGGGCGGGGTGGCCCGCAGGGGTAAAAAGGGACAGCAGGGGGCAGCAACCCGGGTGGCACAGCGCAATGGCAAAGGGAGGGTGGCAACAGCACAGGGTGGCGCAGCAAAGGGGGGGCAACAGCAGCAGGAGTGGCAGCAGGGGCAGGGTTGTTTTAGCAGCTTGACTGAGTCACTACAAACACTTGATCTTTAAAATCGTTGACTGAGTCCTACAACTTACTTGATCTTAACATCAGCGCTGGTCCCCCAAGCTTTTGATCTGAACATACTTTACAGTACTACAACTTACTTGATCTAACATCAGCTTGACTAGTCACACAAGCACTTGTTAACATCAGCTTGCTGAGTCCACAAACTTGATCTTAACATCATTTCTGATCACTACAAGCTTTTTTGATCTTCATCGCGCTGGGGTACCAAGTTTCGGTTTTCATCAGCGCTGAGTCACTACAAGCTATTGATCCATCAACGATGAGTCTCGCTTTTGATCCATCAGCGCTGAGTCACTACGAGATCTCATCACGACTGAGTCACTACAACATTTATCAACATCACTTGTGGGTCACTCAAGCATTGATTTTAAAAAGGGTTGCAGTCACTACAAACACTTGATCTTAACATCACTTGACGGTCACGTACTTGATCTAACATCAGCTTGCGAGTCACTCAAACTTTTGATCTTAACATCAGCTTGACTGAGTCACTACAACATTTATCTTAACATCAGCTTGACTGAGTCACTACAAACATTGCTAACATACGACTGAGTCTACAAGCATTGATCAACATAGCTTGCTGAGTCCAAACATTTATCTAACATCAGCTTGACTGAGTCCCACAACATTGATCTAACATCAGCTTGACTGAGTCCCAAAGCTTACGATCTTAAATCAGCTTGACAGTCCTACAAACACTTGTCTCATCAGCTTGACAGTCACTGTCTGTCTTAACATCAGCTTGACTGAGTACTACAAGCTTACTTGATCTTAACATCAGCTTTACTGAGTCACTACAAACACGATCTTAACATCAGCTTGACTGAGTCACTACAAGCTTACTTGATCTTAAAAGAGCTTTGAGTCACTCAAACTTTATTAACATAGCTTGACTGAGTCACTCAAGCTTACGATCGAACATAGCTTGACTGAGTCACTACAAGCTTACTTGATTTTAACATACGACTGAGTACTACAAACTTGATCTGAACATCAGCTTGATGAGTCACTACAAGCTTACT
>WNWK01051387.1:0-12500 GCA_009830355.1 Cherax destructor
ACTTTTGTAATTCAGTCAAATGAACTTTAACCATATTCAATAAGTTACAGAGAATATACTGGCCCAAGCGATTAGGCAAAAGATATTTTAATGGTTAAACTGGTAAGCAAAGTTGAAGATTTTGGTAATATGTCATTGTGATTGTTTAAACATTTCTTGAACATTTGTGGGAGTTGTTTCTAAATTCTTGGATTTTTATTTTTTGCGTTCTAGCAGCACAAAGCCTACTTTGGATGCTTGTGCTGCGAGCAGTCTGAGAGGCGTCTGGTAAATATTTATAAAAAATTGAGCCAAATGAAAAATAATAATATTGGAGAAACTGTTATGAAAGGTGTAGCAGGAAATTTTAAAGTGCTAAATATTAATCATGAAGCAGAAGGAAGATAAATAATTCGTGGAATGATCTGAAATTGTGGTAATATATATATATATATATATATATATATATATATATATATATATATATATATATATATATATTTTAATATATATATATTAAATATATTTTAAATTTGGGGTCCCCCTGGTTTAGCACTTCTTTTTTATTATAATAATAATGGGGTCCACCTCTGGTACAAATTGTGGGATCCATAGCCTCGGAGAAGTGGAAAAAAGGCTTTAAGGAAGAATATTTGGATTTCTTCCTGAAGCCATTTGAATATATATATATATATATATATATATATATATATATATATATATATATATATATATATATATATATATAATATTACGGCAGAATATACTAAAAAATAAATGAGGCAATAAGAACAATGAAGGGTGAAAAGTGTTTAGTTCATCAGTGCGGATTTAAACCTTTGTGGTGTGAGTACGTCCGAGCACTGAGCTACAGTGTGGTGTGAGTACTGTCCCGAGCACTGAGCTCAGTGTGGTGTGAGTACTTGCCGGCACTGAGCTAGTGTGGTGTAGTCTGTGCCGAGCACTGAGCTACAGTGTGGTGTGATTTGTGCCGACACTGAGCTCAGTGGGGTGTGAGTACTGTGCCGACTGAGCACGGGTGGTGTGAGTACTGTGGAGCACTGAGCTCAGTGGGTGTGAGCTGTGCCGAGCACTGAGCTACAGTGGTGTGATTTGTGGGGGAGCACTGAGCTGTGTGGTGTGAGTACTGTGCCGGCACTGAGCTACAGTGTGGTGTGAGTACTGTGCCAAGCACTGAGCTACAGTGTGGTGTGATACTGTCCCAAAGCACTGAGCTACAGTTGTTATTGCCAAGCACTGAGCTACAGTGTGGTGTGAGTACTTGCCAAGCACTGAGCTACAGTGTGGTGTGATACTTGCCAGGCATTTGGGGCTACAGTGTGGTGTGGTACTGTGCCAAGCACTGACTACAGTGTGGTGTGAGTACTGTGCCAAGCACTGAGCTACAGTGTGGTGTGGTAGATTGCCAAGCACTGAGCTACAGTGTGGTGTGAGACTGTGCCAAGCACTGAGCTACAGTGTGGTGTAGTACTGTGAAGCACTGAGCTACAGTGTGGTGTGAGTACTTGCCAAGCACTGAGCTACAGTGTGGTGTGAGTACTGTGCCAAGCACTGAGCTACAGTGTGGTGTGAGTACTGTGCCAAGCACTGAGCACAGTGTGTGTGAGTACTGTGCCACACTGAGCTACAGTGTGGTGTAGACTGTGCCACCCTGAGCTCAGTGGGTGTGAGATTCCCAAAGCACTGAGCACAGTGTGGTGGGAAACTTGCCAAGCACTGGGGGTGTGGTGTATATTTTTGGCACTGAGCTCAGTGGGGGGAGTAACTGTCCCAAGCACTGAGCTACAGTGTGGTGTGAGTACTGTGAAGCACGACTACATTTTGATATGTCCACATATAATTTTGTATTTAATGGCAAGGGTTGGGTAAACCTGTATGAGTCTGTTTTCGTTTGTTTTATTATGCACTCCATACCCATCCTGTGGGTGGCAGTCAAAAATTACAGAAGCACATAATGGGTCCAAGGACTTGACCCCAAAGTTTGGACAGCTTAGCAAGTTACAGTGTTAAAGGGAATATTCACATGTTTATCTGATTACAATCGTAATGAGTTATTTATGCAAAATATAAATTCAGTTGCTTGGGGACCAGTTGTAGAGTGCATGCAGGCTGCACAAGACCTAAAGTTACAATGTATACGTGGTTTTGAATTAATTACACTGCCTTGTATTTGAGAAAGGTATGGCCCAATTTAAACAAGTTTAAATGCTCATGAGTTTTTACAGTATGTAAAATCAGGGTACACTTTTATTTATGTGAAACATTAAACGAGTGTGGGTCATTGAGTGAAAGAACTGGTGGCAGCTTGATCCTCCATTAGTATTAAATCCTCACTATTCCTTGCATTCTATGACCCACACGGGTTTACTACTAACACGAAATATAATGTTGTCTAAGACTTAGTGAATAACTTACTTGTATAGGACACTCATGATGTTTTGTGCGCCGGTGAAGAGGACGATGCTGGTGCGCGCAAGTTCTTCTGCGTTATTGAAGGGGAAAGGGGCAACTTGGGCAGCGTCAACATGGCCATCAGGTTGGAGCGGTATATGGAACTCAGGATGAAAGCCATCGCAGCCACGTTCCAGCCATGATGCGAACACTTGATGCCCTCGGCCACCATGTTGACCCTGTGGTGGTGGTAGTGCTCTGTTCATCAGGGAAAAAAATTTCCTCCTGAAGGGGATCCCAAATCAAATGACCGAAGTACCTATTACTACTGGCGCACTTGTGCAGGGTTTCCGCGTCAAAAAAAAAAAAAAATCAAAAAATCTCATTTTATCCTAGTATGATGAGCTGTAGAACTCTGATTACGTAAGTGTCACTGTGGAGAGTGCCAGGCATCCAGTGCTCCCAGTATCCGCGAGGTGACGAACATGGCCGAAGCTGGAAGGTCGGTGAGTAATATACTCAGATAAATCCCCCTTTACGAACATGTAAGAATAAATGGGAGATTAACTGCACTGATACATATGCAATAGAATGTATAGAATTATAGCCTCTTACCATGTATTTAAAAGACTCTTGCGTGTCAGAACTCAAGTGCACTGATCCTTATTTTTTGCAAAAGGTTTCTCCTAGAGCAGAGTACTAGGTTAGTGAACACTAGCTTCCCAGTTCTAATTCATTAACTGTAAACTGTCTGTATTGTGTTTATTCTTTGCGTTATATAATTTCAACAGACATGGGACGTTCGTCTTCGGATTCTAAATTCACCTGAAGCATAATCTTTGTTAATGTGTTTAAAACTTCACTGAAAGTTATGTAAACCGAGAGGTACTCACCTAGTTGTGGTTGCAGGGGGCGAGTCACAGCTAACACAGTTACACAGGTGTAACCTCAGTGCGTAATGCTGAAAGTTTAATTTAACCTTATTTCAGGGATTAAGTGTCCTTGATTAGTGGTGTAAAATTTAATTGCAGCCAAAATGAACCTCGTGTAGTGGATAAGAAACCAATAATCAATCAACTTAACTACTGGGAACGCCTGGACGCATGACTTGTACTCACTGGAGCGCAGGCGAGAGATAATAATAGTAATAATAATAATAAGTTTATTTAGACATGGTACAATGATACATAGTTAGGGAGACATGATACATAATACATAGGTATAAATGAGATGTACATGCCAAAGCCCCCAATATGCTGTGCATTGCGGGGATCATAATCTACACCTGGAAGATCCTGGAGGGGACTGGCCCCTAATTTGCACACAAAATCACCCCTTACGAAAAAAAAGACTTGGCAGGCGTGCAACATCCCCCCAGTAAAAAGTAGGGGCGCCATTAGTACACTAAGAAAAACACAATAAGTGCCCGGGGGCCCCAAAGACTGTTCGGCAGCCCCCCCGGAAAAGGGAAATTACCAATGGACCCCTGGTTTCTTCAAGGAGCTGGACAGATCCCTAAAGTCAGTGCCGGATAAACCGGGCTGTGGTTTGTCTTTTTTACTACGTGTAGCCAGAAATCACCCCGGTCAGGCCAAAATTTCCACCAGGAGGCCTGGCCCTTGGACCGGGCCGCGGGGATTGATGGAAGGGCCCTCCATTAAACAAAGTCTTATTCAGGGGGTGCCCCGTCTCTGGTGGGGGGGACTCTAATTGGACCTGGTGATAAAGCTTTTTTGGAAATTTTTGAGCATAAGAAAGTGACAACTCACCCTGTGAAAAGTGTTGACGTCAGTGCCCAGAGGAAGGCTCGCCATGCTGCATGCTGGTCCCCCCCCGTCATGTTTCCCCCCACCCCCCTGCTGCCACCCCCTGTAACAAAAAAGAAAAAAAAATGGCATAATACCGTGACGGGAAAAAAAAAAATCGGAACAATACACAAAAACCCCTAACATAGGAACGGGGTTTCGACGACGTTTCGGTCCGACGGACTATTTACAAAGAAAATGTAACGATCATCCTCTCACTAGTAAGTTTATTTAGGTGGGTACACATGAATACAGTTTACACAAATTATCATGCATATTAACATAAGTGTAAATTATCTGGAAATCCCAAAACAGTCAAAGTGATTTATTTCCTTTGGGGGGTCCATGCCCAACCCCAGGGAAAACTCCTCAAAAGTAATTAAAAAATAAACACACACATGACTCAAAAAAATCGTAATAACACGTTGCAAACAAACCACAGTTTTTGGGTTTTGGTTAGAACCTATGTCATAAATTGAAAAACTCCAGACCAGTGGCTACAATAATATGATCTATCCAACTATGTTTTTATACACCATAGGGAGGTTAGCATGGACATCAATTGGAGTTTTTATCACCAAGATAACGAAGCAACCAGTAATGATAATACTATTCAGTTTATCTCCACGAACACTGAAGACAGTAAACACTGACATCCCTGTATCAAATATATATATCACAAAAATTTTGGGGAAACAAACATTTACAGGTTCATATACCGCAGGGCATCCCAAAGAAATATACAATATTAAAAACGGGTAAAATTTTTGTATTCCGCCAAAAAAATGTTCAAAAAAGTCAAACAGGAAGAATCAAAAAATCTACTGATGTGGGGCTGAACAGCCACTGCCCCAACAGGACAGAGAGAAAACCCGCATATTACCGATCCCGGGCCGGGGAAAAAAACCTAAAACTTTCCACAAAACGGAAGATGTTAAACAAGGTTAAAAAAATTGTCCAAAAATAGAAAAAACTTTTAATAAAGTTTTTCCCCATAAGGTAAAAAAACAGTTTAAAAACTGATCCCGTTGTCCCCTCTACTTGCAGGTGCTGGTATATAGTGATGACCTCTCTCCCCTCAGGGAAAATACTAACCCCCCCCCCCCCCTCACTTTCATCAAAATTTGGGACATGCATTTTAACAACAGCATTATAACATTTATTATAATTACCACCCTGATTTGATATTTGAACAGCAGTGACCCCTCTGCTTAAACGGATGATTCATGGGTCTTTGATGGGGACAAAGATTTTTAACAAAACCTGAATGAAAAATATTAAGTACTTGAAAATAACCAGCCTTGGTGATTACCTAATATTTGTAATATAGATTAAAAACTAGTATTAAGTAGCATGCCCAGGCATGCTAGGCATGCTTAACGGCCATCTTTGTAATTATTGTCTTCTAAATGTAAAACACACATTGTAATTTTTACAGAGAAATAAATAACCCTAATCTTAATCTTAATTTTAAAAAAAAACAGTCTGGCAAATCGAAGGATGAGCAAGAGACGAGACTGACCATAGTCGGTTCTAGTTCCTTGGAAATTCCTTCTGAGGCGCTGCGCCTTCCAAGTGCTTCTAAGAGTATGAAGAGCCTTACCGTGAGTGGTGGAGATTGTAATGATGGTACTCCATAAAGAAAATGCACATAAAAACAGTCAATATCGCTAGCAGCATCAGTGACCACATCTGCAACGTACAGGTTTATGTAACATACCTATTATTATTATTATTATTAATATTTTATGTTATTTGTGTGTTTGTGTGTGTACTCATGTAGTTGTTAATTCCTGACCCACTTTTTTTTTTGGCTTGGCCGACATCTGAACTCGAACCTTCCCTATCTATCACGTTTCACTTTTGAATCGCACTGAGAATAAATACTTTCTAATGTCCGTATAGTTCAGCTGTGTCTTTAGCCTCCATATATATGCCCTTGTTCCGGGTCCTCTCCTCTCGAATAGCCCTGTCAATTCCGTTCAAGATTTTATATGTTGTGATCATATCTGCCCTTACTCTCTTTGCTTCTAGGGTCGTCAGATTCAGTCCTCTGAGTCTTTCGGGGTATATCATTCCTGCCAGCTCCGGGACGCGTCTCTTGTCAAACCTCTCAACCTTTAGGTTTTGCATGTATCTTTATCAGATGTGGGTTCTATGCTGGGACTGTATACTCTGTGATCGGCATTACGTCGCATAGTGTCCTAAATGATTATTAAGGCTCCGGGAAAACTATTCTAACAGGAGCTAGTTTGGCGTATGCTGCCGATGTTATCTGCTTTATGTTTTCCACTGGTGAATATGTTGTGTCACGATTTTGATCCCAAGGTCCTTGTCTTTCTCTGTTGTGTTTAATTTTTCTCCCCTTGGGCTGATCTCATTTCTGGTCTTGTTACCATTCATTTACTCAGGTTGAATTCCGTAAGTTATTTTTGTCTGACCAGCTTTTAAATTTATAAAGATCACTCTGAAATATGCTGTACAGCATTTGCATGTAGCTGTTTTTTTCTTTCTCATCTTCAGATCTGTTAAACAATGACACGTTTCATTCCCGTCAATTAGATCATTTACGTGTATCAAAAACAATAAGAGCCGTAGTAATGAATCTCAAGGTACCCCACGCGCGCATGTGCGTGCGTGTGTACTCAATATTTGTGGTTGCAGGGGTCGATTCATAATTCCTGGCCTCGCCTCTTCACTGTTCACTACTAGGTCCTCTCTCTCTCCCTTCTCCATGAGCTTTATCAAACCTCGTCTTAAAACTATGTATGGTTCCTGCCTCCACTACGTCACTTTCTAGGCTATTCCACTTCCTGACAACTCTATGACTAAAGAAATACTTCCTAACATCCTTTTGACTCATCGGAGTATTCAATTTCCAATTGTGTCCTCTTTGTTTCTGTGTCCCATCTCTGGAACATCCTGTCTTTGTCCACCTTGTCAATTACTGCAGTATTTTATGTCGTTATCATGATTTCCCCCTGACCCTCCTGTTCTCCAGTGTCGTCGGCCGTTTTTCTTCGTGGGACAATCCCCTTAGCTCTGGGACTAGTCTTGTTGCAAACCTTTGCATTTTCCCGAATTTTTTTGACGTATTTGACCAGGTAGGGAATGTGTGTTTTCACCTATTTGTGGTTGCGGGGGGTCGAGACATAGCTCCTGGCCCCTCCCTCTTCACTGATCGCTACAAAGGTCCTCTCTCTTTGCTCCATGAGCTTTATAAACCCCTCGTTTTAAAAAACTATGTATGGTTTCTGCCTCCACTACATCACTTGCCAGACTATTCCACCCGGGACAACTCTATGACTAAAGAAAATTTTTCCCCCTTTGACTCATCTAAATTTAAATTTCCAATTGTGCCCCCTTGTTTCTGTGTCCCATCTCTGGAACACCCCTGTCTCTGTCCCCTCTGTCAATTCCCCCGCAGTTTTTTGTATGTCTTATCACCCTTTTTCCCCAACCCTCCTTTTCCTTCAGTGTCGTCAACCCCATTTACCTTAACCTTTCTTCGCAGGACTTTTCCCCTTAGCTCGGGAACTAGCCTTGTTCAAACCTTTACCTTCTAATTTTTTGACGGCTTGACCAGGTGGGGTTCCAAACTGGTGCTGCATACCCAGTAGGGGCCTACGCACGGTGTACGAGTCGGAACGTTTCCCAACCGAGGTATGGGAAACCCGCTATTCTCAGGTTTGCCGGGGCGCCCATATGCTGAAAGCAGTTATTGGTTGAAGTGCGCCTCGGGAGGTGCTCGGTATTATACTCACCCCAAGACCCTTTTTCCCTTTGAGTGAGGTTTGCAGTTTTTGGGCCCCCCTAGCCTATACTCTGCCTGCGGTCTTCTTTCCCCTTTCCCCCAAATTTCATGACTTTCTTTGGCGGGGGTTAAATTCGAGGACCCAGTTGCTGGACAGGGGTTTTCCCCCTTTGTCCAGGTCTCTTTGAACCCCTGCCTGATCCTCATTCGATTTAATTCCCCTCATTAACTTCACATCATCTGCCACCGGGGGCACTTCTGAGTCTATCCCTTCCATCATGTCATTCACATCCCAAAAACCCACTGGTCCTGGGGACTGATCCTTGGGGAAACCCCCCGCCCGTCACAGGCCCCACTTGATACCCCCCGCCCGTACCATGACTCGTTTTTTGCCTCCCTGTTGGGTTTTTTCTCTGATCCATTGCGTTTCCCTTCCTTTTCCTTTGCCTGATCCTCTAGCTTTTGCACAAACCCCTTGAGGAACTGTGCCGAAGGCCTTTTAGTCCGGAAATTCAATCTACCCACCCCTCCTCGTATCTTTCGTTAGCTTGTCATAAAACTCCAGTAGGTTTGTGACACAGAATTTACCTTCTCTGAACCGTGTTGGTTGTCGTCCATAAGCTTGTTCAGCTCTAGGTGCTCCACCACTCTCCCCCCTGTTAATCTTCCCACGATTTTGCATTATACACGTCAGTGACACTGGTCTGTAGTTTAGTGCCTCCTGTCTGTCTCCTTAAAAATGGGGACTACATTTGCCGTCTTCCATCCCTCAGGTAGCTGCCCAGTTTAAAGGGGATGTGTTGAAAATTGTTGTTAGTGGCACACACAGCTTTCTCCTCCCTTTTAAGGACCCACGGAGAGATGTCCGGTCCCACAGCCTTTGGGTATCAAGGTCACTTAGCAGCTTCTTTCCACCTCCTCGGTATGTTTATTTCATCCAACACTTGTTGGAAATACCCCTTTGTTGGTGTACCCCTGTTCTGACTTCCCAGAGTCCTTTCTGTCTCCACTGTTAATATTTCCCCTTAAATCCCCATGTTAAACCCTCTTTACTTTTGGGTTTCGTTTTTTTGGAGCTCCCCCCCCTTTTTTTTCCTCATCCTGATTACCTGGTCCTTGACTGTTGTTTTCCCTCCGGGATGTGGCTATACAACAGCTTCGGGTTTTAAAAATTGATTTTTGGATTCGTTTCGTTTGTCCCCTGGGGCCCCCCTCCTTATCTGTGCATACTGTTTCTGCACTTAGTTTTTTCCTCCCACCCTTTTTGGGGAAACCAAAAGGTCGATCTGGACCCCTTTCCCCTTATTTCTTTGTTCCCTTTGGGGAAAAAACCTCTCTTCTGCCTCCTTGCATTTTGTTGTTACGGGAGTCCATCCCTTTCGTTTACTGACTTTCCTTTCCAATTCTCTTTTTCCCCTGAACCTCCTAAAGGGGAAATTCATCATACCTGTGTAGACCCCCTTTTGTAGTTTGACTTTTCCCCCTCCTACCCTGTTACCCTTTTCCATTTTAACCCCTATGTATTCAAAGCTCAGAACCACGTAATCCCCCTAGCTCCAAAGGGGGCCCTTTTCAAAAATTAAAGTCTTTAATGTCCGAGCTACTCAGCGTGAACACAAGGTCCAGTCTTGCTGGTTCATCTTCCCCCCCTCTCTCTCTCTCTGGTAGTGTCCCTAACATGTTTTTATGCATGAGGTTTTTCCCGTACCACATCCACCATCTTGGTCCCCCATGTTTTTGGGGCCCCCATGTGGCTCCCGGTTTTCCCAATCAATCTCCTTGTGATTGAAATCGCACATAACTAGTAACTTTGCTCTAGTCGGGGGGCTCTTCCGGGCCCCCTCAGCCAATTTGTCCATCACTGTTTTTTTCTGCTTTTTTTTCCTTTTTCTTCTCTTGGGCCCCCTGCAATTTCTGTGGAATTTATACATCACTGCAATGACTACCTTTTTGTCCCCCCGACTGAATTTTTTACCCCAAATCCCCATCAAATTTTTTAAAAAGTAGTGCAACTTCTCCTTCCCCCCCGCTCCCCCTATCTTTTCCCAGGATTGATATCCGGGGGGGAAGATTCGTTATTTTCATCCCCGTGAGTTTCATTTTTTGTGACTACTATTATGTCTGGGGGCATCTCCTTGATTCTTTCATGCCACTCCTCCCCATTTATTTTTTTTCCATCCCATTTATATACCAAACCTTCCCTTTGTTTCTAAAACTGTGGTCTGGGGGGAATGTTTTGGGGGTGGGGGGGAGGGGGACCTGGCAGAGAACTATGGGGGTTGCTGTGGGGGGTGGAGTTGGATGAGGGGGGGGGACAGGAAAAACAGGGGTGGGTTTTTTGGTTTTTGATTGTTTTTTTTGAATTGGGGGGCTGGTTTAGGTCCTTCGGGGGGGTTCTGAGGAAGGTTGTATTTGCTCTTCCCCCATGAGTCTGGGTTCTCCTGCTCATCTCTGTCTTTGCCTCTCGTTCCTCCTTGCGTCTTTGTACCCTCTTCAGTTTTTGCCTTTTTTCTTCTGTTGGGTCGAGGTACACCCTCTGGTTCTTTGGTATGTCCCCCAGTCGTGCTTTCGCTGCAGGATCCTGTTTCGAGCTGATTCTGCCCCGGAAACCCGTTTACTGGCCGGTTTTTTCCTCTTGCAAACCACCCAATTCTTTCATGATAATTTTCAATCGCTTTTTTTTTCCTCCTGTCTTCTTGCTTCATAAGTTTCCCCCTTTAACTTTCCCGGAGCCGTAGAAAACGTTCCCCCTTTTAACCCCCCCACCCCCATTTCCCCTTTTTTTCACCTGAGACAATTTAGTTGCCCCCATTGAAAACGTTCCTTCAGTCTCTACTCTAGCTGATGTCCCTGTGCTCAGTGGCTATCATTTTTTCCTTTCCCGGTTTTTTCCCGGGGACTGCTGAGGTTTAGGGGCCCCCTGCAAAAGTTTTCACTTTTTTTTTTCCCCTTTGCCCCCATTTGTTCTTGATTTCTCCTCTTCTTTTCCCGGGCCCACGGGGGCTGATAGAGCCTCCACATACAGAATAGCTCCTTTTTTTCCTACAGTCCCTCGTCTGTGACTGATGTAGCAGTTCCCCCAAAGTCATGCCTGTACTGCTTTGGGTCTTTAGACTTTTCTTCAGATTTTTTTGTTCCTCTTCTAAGCTCTGTATGTCATTATGTACTGGGGTGTGATAAAATTAATCAATTCAGAGACGACTCACTCAGAAATGTTCAAGATATGTCAAAGTATTTTATCCACAGTGGTATATAACAGACCATTCTGGAAAAATACCTGACTTTGCTCCCTGTAAATAAAACATTACCACTGTGTGTGTGTGTGTGTGTGTTTTTGCGTGTGTATTTGTGTGCTCTTGTGTGTGAGCGCGCTCGTGTATGTGTGCGTGTGAGCGCGGTCGTGTAAGTGCGTGTGTGTGTGGGCGCGCGCGCTGTGTGTGTACTCACCTATTTGTGGTTGCAGAGGTCGATTCATAGCTCCTGGCCCCGTGTGGGGAGACCCAATTAATATTTTCACTAATGACTCATTACAGTTGTGACAAGGTGTAGACGTGTGAATTGCTCATTACTTTATAATTTGTTCATGATTATAACCATTACCTTTGTATCTTGTTCAGCTATCAAAACTTTGGGGCCCAGTCTCTGGACCCTTTTGTGTATCTCGTAATCCTTTGACTACCCCCACAGGATGGGTATGGGGTGCATAATAAAGATATTAAACTAACTTTTGAAAAATGTGCTCAGGGGGAGCGGTCACTTTCCTTGCTTTCCCTCTAGCTACGCCACTGGATCAAATACCAATCCTTGCAGAACCCTGTTGTTACTCTTCTCCATTCTGACATCGCTTCCTGAACAATCTCTGCTTCCTTTCCCTTAGGTATTGTGATCCACAGGAATACTTTTCCTGTTATTCCTGCCTGCATCTCAAGTTCATGACCCAGTCTTTTGTAGGGTACAATCTCAAAAGACTTCTTGCAGGCTAAGAAAACTGAATCCACCAATGCCTCTCTCCATTACTTTCTTATAGAATTTTAACAAGCTGGTAAAATAATGGATACGGGGATACCTCTCTCTTGGATTTTTGCAAAGCATCATCCCTAAAAACAAAACTTAGTGGCCAAACTAAAGTTGAAAAAATTATTTTATTTGTATATATAAAAAAGAAATTTATCCATGGAAGCAAAAAAGGGGTTTGTACCAAGTATAGTGGTTACCCCTTTGTAGTGTTTGAAGCATGGGGTTTCGAATTTAACGAGAGCTAAGGGGTAGAGATGTACAGTAGTGTTTGAGGGAAAATTTGGTATGAATATTATGAAGTTTAAAGGGGTTTTGGGGATTAAGTGTGGGTTAAAAATATTGCAAAGGCTAAAAGGGGTGTTGAGGTAGTTTGGATTTTAGAAGGAAGAAACAAACAGAATGACTAGGAACGTATAAATCTGGGGTGGAGGAAAGGGGGGTTTGTCCTAGGAAAAGTTGGGGGGAGGGGGGAAAATAGGTTTTGAGTGCTGAGGTTTGACATCCCAAAAGGTTTTTGTGAGCGTGTTGGATTG
>WNWK01051388.1:0-12500 GCA_009830355.1 Cherax destructor
CACCCATCTTGATACCCATTAATTGCACAACCCAGGACAGCATGGGTTTAGAGCAGGCCGCTCCTGTCTGTCCCAACTACTGGACCACTACGACAAGGTCCTGGATGCTCTAGAAGATAAACAGAATGCAGATGTTATATACACAGATTTTGCAAAAGCCTTTGACAAGTGTGACCATGGTGTAATAGCACACAAAATGCGTGATAAAGGAATAACAGGAAAAGTTGGTAGATGGATCTATAATTTCCTAACATGTAGAACACAAACAGTAGTAGTCAACAGAGTAAAGTCTGAGGCAGCTACTGTGAAAAGCTCTGTTCCACAAGGCACAGTACTTGCTCCCATCCTATTCCTCATCCTCATATCAGACATTGACAGGGATATAAGCCACAGTGCTGTGTCTTCCTTTGCAGATGACACCCGAATCTGTATGACAGTGTCCACCGTTGAAGACACTGCAAGACTCCAAGCAGACATAAACCAAATCTTTAAATGGGCTGCAGAAAACAATATGAAGTTCAATGATGAAAAATTTCAATTACTCAGATACGGAAAACGTGAAGAAATTAAAATCTCATCGGAGTACAAAACTAATTCCAACCACACAATAGAGCGAAAAACTAATGTCAAAGACCTGGAAGTGATCATGTCAGAGGATCTCACCTTCAAGGACCATAACAATGTAGCAATTGCATCTGCTCGAAAAATGACAGGATGGATAATGAGAACCTTCAAAACCAGGGATGCCAAGCCCATGTTGACACTTTACAGATCGCTTGTTCTATCTAGACTGGAATATTGCTGCACACTAACTGCACCTTTCAAGGCGGGTGAAATTGCTGACTTTGAAAATGTGCAGAGAACCTTCACCGCACGCATAAGTGCGATAAACCACCTCAACTACTGGGAACGCTTGAAGTTCCTAAACCTGTACTGTCTAGAACGCAGGCGGGAGAGATACATTATTATATACACATGGAAAATTCTCGAGGGCTTAGTACCAAACTTGCACACAAAAATCACTCCCTACGAAAGCAAAAGACTCGGCAGGCGATGTAACTTCCCCCTAATGAAGAGCAGGGGTGCCACTAGCACGTTGAGGGACAACACAATAAGTGTCAGGGGCCCAAGATTGTTCAACTGCCTCCCAGCATACATCAGGGGGATTACCAACAAGCCCCTGGCTGTCTTCAAGCAGGCACTGGACAGGCACCTCAAGTCGGTACCTGATCAGCCGGGCTGTGGTTCGTACGTTGGATTGCGTGCGGCAAGCAGTAACAGCCTGGTTGATCAGGCTCTGGTCCAACAGGAGGCCTGGTCACAGACCGGGCCGCGGGGGCGTTGACCCCTGGAATTCTCACCAGGTAGACTCCAGGTCCAGGTAGACCCCAGTCAGGTTACAGGCTACGGGGGCCAAAACCTGCAAACCTCACTCATGGAAAAGGATCTTGGGGTGAGTATAATACCAAGAACATCTCCTGAGGCGCACATCTATCACATAACTGCTGCAGCTTACGGGCGCCTGACAACCCTAAGAAGTTTTTCAACACCTCGGTAAGGAATCGTTCAAGACTGTACACTGTGTACGTTAGGCCCATACTGGAGTATGCAGCACCAGTTTGGAACCCACACTTGGTTAAGCACGTCAATAAATTAGAGAAAGTGCAAAGGTTACCAACAGGAGGAGAGTAGAAAAAATCTAGAAAAACTAAACACACTACAGTGATCTATAAGTGCCAAAAACTCCAGGTGGTAAAACAGGGTGCCAGAGGTACGGCCGTTCGTCATAGTAGGAGCTGCCAGAAGCATCGGTTTTTCTCCAAAACGCAAGTTATACTTTTTGTATCAAACTGATCATTATTACTCTGTTAAATCATCTTCCAGTGGTTTGCCTCATGTAGCGCAAATAATCCCTACAGGATTCATTAAAATAAGTGATACACTGACTGGATTTGTCAGATCCAAGAAATAAGGGAACCAATGACCGGATTCAAAACTGGAAGTTCTAGGCGCCCCTAACACCCAAACGGATTCGATGAAGAAGAAAATAAGGTTATCCTGGACTGGATTCAATAAGCAAACGGGGTTTTAGGTGGCCTTATTAAACACCCAAACAATAACTTAAAGCGGTAAGATTGTCCCAAACACTTATACATGCAAATAAAATAGATACGATACAAATAGAAGGATGACCACTTCAGGGAAGCTATTAATAGAATATACAGTAAAACAACCAACACAATCAATCATGAAAACCTGTGTAGTCTGCAACCAAACAAACAAACGTTCCACTGGATGGATTACATGCAACTTCGGTGGTAAATGGAGCAACACTCCTTGTGCAGGTATTCAGGAATCAACTACACGAGATATTAAACCTGGGAAGTGAAATCATACACCAATTGCAATCATTTCTGGAGTGGAATCAGTCAATGGCCTCCACTCCAGATCAACAGATATTAGTGTCATGAAAAAAAGACCAGTCCCCCATACCACCAATCCGATGACATTCATCCTTGCAAATATACAGGGTCTAAAGCCAGCGACGAACAAAATACCTTACATCCGTGGACTGCTTACAGAGTCAAATGCTATGTTTGCGGCTTTCACAGAGACCCACATAAAGGATCACTTGCACAATGAAATATGGATCCCTGGCTACAACCCATACAGATGAGACAGAGTGAAAATTCAAAAAGGGGGGTTGGCCTGTATATCACAGAGTCACTTATATCTCAGAACTACTAAATGTCTCAAATGATGTAGTTGAAGTTTTAGCAGTAAAGATCGAGAATCAAAACCTGGTCATCGTGGTTGTATACAAACCTCCAGATGCAACGTTCCAACAATTCCAGGAACAGCTTTAAAATTGACCACTGTCTGGAAAACCTTCCAGCTCCTGCCCCCAACATCTTGTTCCAGGGGATTTAAACCTAAGGCACCTAAAATGGAGGAATATTGCAAAAAATGTGGCAGCTCATGAAAACTCACACACACATGAGCTTTTAAATCTCTACACCAAATTCACCTTAAGCCAGCAAATAATAGAGCCTACAAGATTGGATAATACGCTGGACCTCCAACAAAATCAATCAAGAAAACCTGTGTAGTATGCAACCAACAAACAAACGTTCCACTGGATGGATTACATGCAACTTCTGTGGTAAATGGAGCCACGCTCCTTGTGCAAGCATTCTGGAATCAACTACCCGAGATATTAAACCAGAGAAGTGTTTTTGGGTACACGCAAGGTAGAGGAATAGAATAGACATGGACAGCAGGAACTTCCCAAGGGGTAGAGGAAAGGTAGATGAATGTATAAAGGTGGTAGCTGAAGGGAAGACAAGAGTGAATGTAGACGAAGAGAAAAGGGACGAAGTAAACAGGGGCGACGGACAAATAAAGAGCGCCTACTAACATCTGTGACAATCCTATACATGGAAGGATTGCGGAGGTCATGGAGCGAACATAATAGCAAATGAAATGTGCATCATGACGATCGGACAAGGATGGAATGTTCGCTTCTACATAGAGGCTCTCAACCGGGGAAGAACGAAATGCACCAAGGCATAAACACAATCCCTGGTGATGTATGGGATTAAGGCTAGAAAGAGTAGAAGGGGAGGCCGCCAAATATATCTAGTCACCATAATCGAGTACCAATAAAATTAGGGCTGAATGCAGGCGGAGGACTGCTACGATCAGCCCCCCATGAAAGATGTGCGTGGGTTTTTAGGAGGTTCAGCCGGCTATGACAAGTTGCTTTCAGAGAGGTAATGTGAGGTTTCCAGGACAATCGACAGTCAAACAGGAGGCTGAGAAACCTGACTGTATCACGTTCTGGGATATGTGAGCTGTATAGGTACAATGGATGATCAGAGACCACTGAACATCTAGTAAACGTAATTTGATGAGTTTTACAACTAGAAAATTTAAACCTGTGAGTATTGGCCCAATCGGAAACTCGGTTGATGGCATGCTGGAGGGAAACTGCAATGAGGTGACAGTCAGCACCCGCACAAGCTATAGCAAAGTTATCCACATAAAGCAATGACCAAATGTTGGATGGGAGAACTGATGCCAGATTATTTATAGCAAGGAGAAAGAGTGTTGTGCTCAGAACATAACCCTGGGGAAGCTCATTACTAACCCGGACACGGAAATGTCTTTCAGTTAAGAAAGCCTTGGGGAAAAATGGTAGATTGCCTCGGAGGCCTAAGGCCTGGGTCAAGATATTATACTTCCAAGTTGTGTCATAAGCCTTCTCAAGATCGAAAAAGATGGTGATAACCAAGTGGTTATTGGCAAAGGCATTACGAATATACGTATCCAAGCGGAGTAAGGGGTCAATGGCAGAACGGCCCTTACGAAAGCCATATTGACTAGTGGAGAGACTACTGTGCATCTCTAAATACCACATCAAACGTCTATTAACTAGACGTTCCATCACCTTGCAAACTGCACTGGTAAGAGTGATGGGACTGTAGTGGGAGGTATCATGTCCCGTAGTACCTGGTTTCCGAAAAGGGAGAACAATAACAGATTTCCACAGTTGGGGAATAACTCCTTGCGAGCATATAAAATTAAAGAGTCGTAAGAGGACAGTAAGAGCAGACTGATGTAAATGCTGTAGCATACGAATATGTATGCCGTCTGGCCCAGCTGCCGATGATCGGCAAGCAGAGAGTGTTGCCTCCAGTTCTTGAAGGGTAAAAGGCACATTATAAGATTCTTCTCTGAGAGAAGAAAAATCTAAGGGCTTTAACTCACTGGCAGACTTAGAAGAAAGGAGTGAGGGGCATAGATGGAGCCCCTGACAAATGCAGACCAGATGATTACCAATTTCAATGGCAATGGAAAAAGGGTGTACTATATAGACACCGGCAACCTGAAGAACAAGAGCCGGGTCGGGGGAGAATTTACCACTCATTTTCCGCACTTTCTTCCAAACTGCACTCGTTGAGGAAGCCGAAGTGACAGTAGAAGCGTAATCTCGCCAGCAAGTGTGTTTAGCGTCACGTATGACACGGCGAGCAATTGCTCTCTTCTGCTTAAAATCAAGGAGTCTCTCTGTGGTTCTGTTATACCAATACCTTCCCCACGCAGCGCATTTCGAACGTACTGCCTGAGCACAAGCAGGAGACCACCAAGGCACGCACTTCTGAGAATGCTTGCCCGAGGTTTGGGGGATAGAATGTGAAGCTGCCATGAAGACGGAGGACGAAAAGAGATATAAAACCTTATCAATGGAGGACGAGGAAGGAACATCATGAAAGGCAGTAAGATCCCATTTCGCCCGGTCAGATTGCCAGCATGGGCTATGAGGAGTTGGAGAATACAAAGGGGACCTAAGGATAATTGGGAAATGATCGCTATCATGTAAGTCCGGGAGGACAGACCAGGTGAAGTCAAGGACAGTTGAGGAAGAGCAGATGGAAAGATCGATGCTGGAGAAAGAATGAGTTCGGGGATCAAAATGAGAATGAGTACTCGTATTTAAAAAAAGAAGGGGCAGAGAAGCAAGAAATGCCTCCAACTCAACGCCACGGGAGTCACAGTGCGACCCTCCCCAAAGAAAATGGTGTGCGTTATAATTGCCAAATAATAGAAGGGGTGGCAGCAAGGAAGAAACCAGAAAATCAATATCTGGGATAGACAATGCTCGCAAAGGGGAAAGATATAAAGAACAGAGTGTATACCACTTATTCAAGTGGATACGGGCTACGGTGTAATGTAAAGAATGAACATAGAGCTGACGGTATGGAACACCAGTGCGTATAAGAAGAGCACTTTCATTAAAGGTTCCATTGGAAAAGGGATCCAATGAATACAACAAATCATAGCCTGCAAAGGGCCGGATAACAGAGGATTGCAATTTGGGTTCTTGCAAACAGACACCAACAGGGAAAAACTGGGAGAGCAACACCTGAAGCTCACCCCGGTTACCCCTGAGGCCTCGGATATTCCACTGCAAATAAGCCATGATTTATGGAGAGAAAGATATGTCAAAGTTAGAGGTATCTATGGACTAGGGTTAGAAAAGTCCACATGTGGAGGCAGTGGAAGATCTGTAATCAAAGGAGTGGGATGCTGTGAAGGAAGGAGGGGGGTAGACGGAGAAGAGAGAGGAGGAGGAACAGGAGGTGGAGTGGTGTCCATCAACGGTTCAGTCCTGCAATAAATCCTGCAATAGCCTCCAGGATTTCTGGAGTCAAAGATGCAGGATGTGGGACCACATTAGAGATGAAAGGAGGAGGAGTGTGAGCAACAATCTGGGAGTCCATAGACGGTACAAAAGTAGAGGGAGTGGGGATGGAAGAGGAGACTGTCGAAGGGGATTGGGAGGGGACAGGAGTGGAAGCGGCCTGGGGCGGGGCAGTCAAGGAAGGAACGTGGGAGGGGACAGGGGATAAAGACATTGAATGAGGAGGAGGATGAACCTCCAAACACATTACAGAACTAGTCAGAGGTGAAGAACCTGGCAATGGGGATTTTTTGACGGACTTATGAGAAGGGGGGCACTGAGGTTTAGGTGGTGAACGAGGGCGTGTAGACACAGAACTGTGCGAGTGAGTAGAGGAAGGGGTGTGGACAGTATGGGATGCCAAGGTAGGGACCTAGGAGCCAAGAACAGCAAAAGGATTCCAGACAGAGGTGACTGAGGATGGGGCGACCACAGAGGAAGTAGGGACCCCACAAATGGGGCGACGTTTAGCAATGCGAGAATAGGATATACGGGGAAGCCTCCCTTGAAGGCGTAGATGAGAGACAGCCATAGCATATGAGAAGCCTTCCGCCTCTTTGAGACAACGGATTTCCCGCTCATTCAGGTAAACCTGACAACGGTGAGAGCACGATGGATGTGCCTCATGACAGTTAAGGCAGGAGGGAGATAGATTACAAGGACTGGTATGGTTGTCGGCACCACAGACTGGGGATTCGGCCATGGACCTGCAATATTTCGCTGGATGACCAAAACGCCAGCAGTTTCTACACTGTTGAGGTGTAGGGGTCACCTTTCGAACTTGTAAACGTTGACCTGCAATATAGACCGAAGGTGGAAGTTCATGGCTGTCAAATGTTAACGAGCTATATTGCAAGGATAACGTCTTCACTTATTGGCAGGGAGGACATTATTATTATTATTATAATCAAATAGAAGCGCTAAACCACAGGGGTGGCAGGGAGGACAAAAGTGTCAACTTTAAGGATAGGGAGTTCTTGGAGCTCAAGCTGCTCCAAAATGTCATCACCACATGTCTGGAAATTCTGTTGGACAATGTTGTGGGGTAAAATGACAGTACCACAACAAGAATTGAGAGAATGATGCTTGTCAATAGTGATAGGAATAGTATCTATGGTCGTAAGGAGGGAAAGATCGCGAGCTTGGTCAGCATTCTGGACCGTGATGATGCGAGTGCCGCTCTTGAGAGCATGAAATGAGATATCTTTGCCTACATGGCATAGGAGAGCTTTACCAATACTATGATCGGAAAGATAGGTAGTTGGAGTAGTCGGTCTTAGAGTAAAAAACTTTGTTCATTGAGTAGTGTGAAACAGAGGGGAGTGCGTGACGAGCTGGTCGTTTCTGAGATGAATGAGCAGGAAGTGTCGAGTCGTCATGTAAGGTTCTTGGTCGTTTGGATGAGGGACCGGAGGCGGTCCGACGTATGACGGGCGAGGAATCCAAAAATTGTCGTACCGTAGAGGGAGAAGCCGGAATCAAGGTCAGAGAAGAGCAGGTGCCGAACCCGCACCAGCAAGAGGCACAGGGGTATTAGAGGTGTCCGAAGAGTTGTCCATTAACGAGGTAGGGTCAGAACTAGGTGCAGTATCAAGAAGGGGCCCAGGGGGTAGGTTCACGGATTAGGGCATCCATGGTTAGGTTACTTCTTTCTTTTTGTTTTTAAGAAAAGAAAGAAAGAAAAGAAAGAAAATAAAAAAAATAAAAAAAGGGGGGAACATGGAGGAATAGCTCCTAGGAGGAATGAAAGGGGCGTAAATCCCCCTCCGCGCCCAAGAGGACCTCAACACTGCAAGTAGTGCAGATGCTGCATGGAACCTGTGCAATACCCTACCCTTCATGCCAGTAAACCAGCAATCCGGGATAGCAACCTCATATCCACCGAGCCACCTCGGCGGACAAAAGAGAGGGCAGCCAGATATCCACCACAAAGCATACTGCCTTTGGCCACCACCCCTGGAATCCGAAAGGTGGCCTCCAGAGATACTCCTGTCCCCCAAAAGATACCCAAGGCCACCCCCCTGGAGACCGGAGAGGGATCGGGACATCCCCAGGCGATCCAGATTCCACGGAAATCTACACCACCGCCAAGGATCTCAACGGAATGGGATGGACCACGATACCCTTCCTCCTATCTAGGAACTAGAATGCCTGTGGAGAGAAGCTCCCAGGGTAAAAATGGGAAGGAAATAAGGGAGGGATGAGGAGGAAGTGGAGGAAAGGGAAAAAAGGGAGAATGGGGGAGATGGGGTAGGGGAGGGGGATTGGGGGGTAATTAGGTTCGGTCTGAGGAAGATTTAGATTTTGCCACCGAAGTGGCTAGTTTATTGTGCACCCCATATCCATCCTGTGGACGGTAGCGCAAGAGCATATGGATACACAAAAGGCCTAGGCACTAGGCCCCAAAGGGGTTAACAATTGTACATTTGGGTTTATATCTACATTTCAATTATCTGTTACAAGCAGGTATCTTATTTCATGAATAAGATATCTTGACATGTCACATAGGTTATTATATTGTCTATCTCTATATTCCTCAATAAGTGCACAATTAAGCACATAGTGTTCAAGACAGTGACCATATGCCTGATCACATAATTTGCATTTAGTTTGATCATCATCTGTGGAAGAAGACCAAAAGGTCTAATTCCTCAGACCAAGAGCCTCTTCACCACACCAAGGAGCCCCCCTTGAAGAGGAGCCTGTGTAGAAACATTGGGAGTGTTTCTTTAGACCTGTTGTCTATGTTTGTTCACCTATCAGTAAAATGGGTACCTGGGTGTTAGTGGACTGGTGAAGTTCGCATCCTGGGACAAAACTGACCTAATTTGCCCAAAATGCTGAGCATAACATGGGGCTTTCTATATACTGTAGTAGTATGTCAATGATGTCAGCTAGGCCTGTATATAATGTACATGTACTTGTAGTAAATAAAGATATTATTATTATTACTGTTGTTCACTGAATATTTCACTGCAGAATTCTTGGTTACTGCAGTAAGCAGATTACAGACTACCTTGAGTACCTTCAGTTCCCCAGGTTCTACTTGACACTATGTACTGTATATAGTATAGATGGGTCGACCTCTAGATTCAAGTGGGGGACCAACAGTCTCTGGAAAGTTAAAAAAAAAAAAAAGTATCGAGGCTGACATTTCTTGTTGGTTGTTTGAATATTCTACTTCTACCACAACACACACACCAGCATGCACACAATAAAATCAACTGTGATGGCGGTGTTTACAGGATTGGGTGTAGTGTGCCCCCAGTGGCCTGGTGGCTAAAAATCTTGCTTCATGCACAGAGGGCCCGGGTTCGATTCCTGGTGGGGTGGAAACATTTTGACGTGTTTCCTTACGCCTGTTGTGCTGTTCACCTAGCAGCAAATAGGTACCTTGGTGTTAGTCGACTGGTGTGGTGGTGTGGGTCACATCCTGGGGGACAAGATTGAGGACCCCAATGGAAATAAGACAGTCGTCGAAGACGCACTGAATTTCTTGGGTTATTCTGGGTGGCTAACCCTCCGGGGTAAAAAATTTGAACAAAATCTTATCTCTTCTCTCTAACTTATATGGGACAGACTGATAGACCTTTAGATGTTAGCTTAACAAGACATCGATATTCAATAAGAACACAACCATGCTGGTTGATGCAGGGTTGTCTCTTGGCTGCTGTTTTGCCTTGACTAACATGGCATGCTCTAATACCTATTCTGCTGTATATACTGTACATACTTTGTGTATAAATCTATATATACTTGGTGAAGGAAAATACAATTTAAAGTTTTTCTACTGTGTTTATTTTGCTGCCTTACAGTATTTTCCATATGTAGATATTGTTTATATTCTGTATTAGCTCTCATGACTACACAAGACTGATCATTTTTTATTTTATTTTAACACATAGGCCGTTTCCCACCAAGGCAGGGTGGCCCGACAAAGAAAAACTTTCATCACTCACTCCATCACTGCCTTGCCAAAGGCGTGCTTACACTACAAAACTGCAACATTAACACCCACTCCTTCAGAGTGCTGACATTGTACTTCCCATCTCCAGGAATCAAGACCGGCCTGCCGGTTTCCCTGAAACCCTTCATAAATGTTACCTTGCTTACACTCCAACAGCACATCAAGTCCTAAAAAACATTTGTCTCCATTCACTCCTATCTAACATGCTCACGCACGCTTCCTGGAAGTCCAAGCCCCTCGCACACAAAACCTACTTTACCCCCTCCCTCCAACCTTTTCTAGGCTGACCCCACCCCACCTTCCTCCACTACGATTTATACACTCTCGAAGTCATTCTATTTTGATCCATCCTCTCTATATGTCCAAACCATCTCATTAACCCCTCCTCAGCCCTCTGGATAATAGTTTTGGTAATCCCACACCTCCTCCTAATCTCCAAACTACAGATTCTCTGCATTATATTCACACCACACATTGCCCTCAAACATGACATCTCCACTGCCTCCAGCCTTCTCCTTGTTGCAACACTTACAACCCATGTCTCACACCCATACAAGAGTGTTGGTATAACTATACTCTCATACATTCCCCTCTTTGCTTTCATGGATAAAGTTATCTGTCTCCACAAGCTCCTCAGTGCACCACTCACCTTTTTCCCCTCAATAATTATATGATTCCCCTCATCCTTCATAGACCCATCTGCTGACACATCCACTCCCAAATACCTGAACACATTCACCTCCTCCATACTATCTCCTCCAATCTGATATCCAGTCTTCCGTTATCTAATTTTTGTTATTCTAATCACCTTACTCTTTCCTATATTCACTTTCAATTTCCTTCTTTTGCATACCCTACCAAACTCATTCACCAACCTCTGCAACTATTCTTCAGAATCCCCCAAAAGCACAGTGTCATCAGCATGCTCTTTTTATAAAATATAGAGGTTGGATTTGAGTGGGAATTGCACATGAGTAAATAGAATTATCAAAGCTTATTTCTTGGGTAGCATTGAATATTTGAAAATATTCTGTTAGTGGGATGGAATGTGAAGGACCTGCCTAGTATGGGCCAACAGGCCTGCTGCGTGTTCCTCCTTTCTTTTGTTCTTATAAGATATTCTGAACATTAATAGAACTTATCTCCTCTATGAACTTATATGATCTATTCCTATCTCATCTCCCACAACATTCTAAACCCCTGTCAGTTTGGATACATCCTTAATAAAAACACGAATGATGCTATTATACACATGCTAGAACTAATACAGTCTCTCCTCACTTAGCAACGTACTCGTTTACCGATGCCTCGGACTTACGACGGGGTCTCTGAGCAGTATTTGTACCTAAATATATATTAGACCTAAATAACAAAAAAGGCACAATACCGTGACTGGAACAATAACACACCAAGCACTAAAGAGAGGAGCTTACGACACGTTTGGCCCGACTTGGACCATTTTTCAAAGTCACACTAACACACAAGACAGAGGAAGGGTATTTATAGGCAGGCAGACAGGGAGGGTACAAGAGAGTGGAAATGTAGGAGTAGTGGTAGTAGTGGTAGTAGTAAAGAGTAGTGAAGGTATAAGTGAACAGTCATATGGGAAGGGAGAACTGCTATGAGGCTAACGACCGCAGAGAGGGTGCGAGAGGAAGAAAGCGAAAAAGAAAGGAAAAATACAAGGCAAAAGAAAGAACAGAAAGAAAGGAAAACCCGAGAAAAAAGGGAAGGGGAAGATAAGACGGGAAGGAATCCAGGTTAAGTCACGGTGTTCTGAAGTTTAGAGCATTTAACAATGTAATGAGAGGAAAGCATCAACAGAGACAAAGCCAGGGCTAAGATTCATACGGGGAAAGTTGTGTATAAGGAGGATTCAACCAGGCGGCGACTATGAAAGTTAGACGTAGGGTAGACAGTTTTGCGGGAAAACCAATCAATGGGATGGCTGTGATCTCTGACTGACAGAAAAAGCATTTTGGGGTCGGAAAACCCAACCCCTATTTTGTGCCCTGAGTCTGTCAGAAAGAGATGGCCCGTTTCTCCTTATAAAAACCTTTCCCCGTTTAATCTTAGCCCTGGCTTTGTTTTGTTGATGCTTTTCCCTCTCATTACATTGTTAAATGTCTAAACTTCAGAACACCCGGCTTAACCTGATTCCTTCCCTGTCTTATCTTCCCCCCTTTTCCTTTTCTCTTTGGGTTTTTTCCCTTTTTTTCTGTTCTTTCTTTTTTCCTTGTATTTTCCTTCATTTTTTCCCTTTTTTTCGTACCCCCCTTTGGGTTTGCT
>WNWK01051389.1:0-12500 GCA_009830355.1 Cherax destructor
TCGGTCATGGACCTGCAATATTTCGCTGGACGACCAAAACGCCAGCAGTTTCTACACTGTTGTGGTGTAGGGGTCACCTTTCAAACTTGTAAACATTGACCTGCAATGTAGACCGAAGTTGACCTGCAATGTAGACCGAAGTTGACCTGCAATGTAGACCGAAGTTGACCTGCAATGTAGACCGAAGGTGGAAGTTCACGGCTGTCAAATGTTAAACGAGCTATATTGCAAGGATAACGTCTTTGCTTATTGGCAGTGAGGACAAAAGTGTCAACTTTAAGGATAGGGAGTTCTTGGAGCTCAAGCTGCTCCAAAATGTCATCACCACATGTCTGGAAATTCCGTTGGACAATGGTGTAGGGTAAAAATGACAGTACCACTACAAGAATTGAGAGAAGGATGCTTGTCAATAGTGATAGGAATAGTATCTATGGTCGTAAGGAGGGAAAGATCGCGAGCTTGGCCAGCATTCTGGACCATGATGATGCGAGTGCAGCTCTTGAGAGCATGAAATGAGATATCTTTACCTACATGGTGTAGGAGAGCTTTACCAATACTTTGATCAGAAAGATAGGTACAGTGGACCCTCGGCTAACGAAAAAACTTCATTCCAGAAGCCTGCTCAAGTGTCATTACCGAACAAATTTACTTCCTTATGAAATAATGTCACGTAGGTTAGTCTATTTCAGACACCCAAAAATACACTTCCACAAGCACTTACAATATTATACTTACATAATTGTACGATTTCCAGGGTTTTCATTAGCCGGGGGTCCACTGTATTAGGAGAGGTCGGTCATAGAGTAAAAAACTTTGTCCATTGAGTAGTGTGAAACAGAGCATTTAAGGGGAGTGTGTGATGAGCTGGTCATTTTTGAGATGAATGAGCAGGAAGTGTCGAGTCGTCATGTGAGGGTCTTGGTCATTTGGATGAGGGACCGGAGGCGGTCTGACGTGTGACGGATGGGCAATTCGAAAATTGCTGCACCGTTAAGGTAGAAGCCGGAATCAAGGTCAGAGAATAGCGAAGGTCCAACGTATCGAAAGGCCAGTCAGAACCCCGGTACCTGAAGCAGGTGATGAACCGGCACCAGCAAGAGGTACAGGGGTATTAGAGTTGTCCGAAGAGTTGTCCATTAAAGAGGTAGGGTCAGAACTAGGTGTGGTATCAAGAAGGGGCCCTGGGGTAGGTTCACAGATTAGGGCATCCATGGTTAGGTTACTTCTTTCTTTTTGTTTTTAAGAAAAAAAAAGAGAAGAAAATAAAATAAAAAGAAAAAAAAATAATAAAAAAAAGAAGGGAACGTGGAGGAATAGCTCCTAAGAGGAATGAAAGGGGCGTAAATCCCCCTCCGCGCCCAAGAGGACCTCAACACCATAAGTAGTGCAGATGCGGCATGGAACCCGTGCCATATCCTACCCTTCATGCCAGTAAACCAGCAATCTGGGATAGCAACCTCACATCCACCGAGCCACCTCGGCGGACAAAAGAGAGGGCGGCCGGATATTCGCCACAAAGCATACCGCCTTCGGCCACCACCCCCGGAATCCGAAAAGTGGCCTCCAGAGATACACCCGTCGCCCGAAAGATACCCAAGGATACCCCTGGGAGACTGGAGAGGGATTGGGACATCCCCAGGTGATCCAGATTCCACTGCAAACTACACCACCACCAAGGACCTCAACGGATCCTGACATCAACCAATTATTAAATGACTTACATGATTCCAATAGCAACTGTAATAACTACATGGCAGATCAAGCAAAGACATTACTCAGTGCCAACATTAAAATAACCATCTTTAATTACAATGTTAGATCTTTGAGCAAACATTATGATGACCTCACAGCACTACTCCAATCCCTACAGACCAATATATCAATCATCACACTCACTGAGACCTGGCTAAAGCCTAGTATTACAGATGTCTATGCCAACCCAGGTTACACAGCCATACACAACTGTAGGACTGATCAGCGAGCGGGTGGAATAGCTATATATTACTCAGATCAACTTGAATGTATCAATAACTCCTGCACAAGTGATGAACATGGAGAATATATTGTAGCTAAATTTAAATCAAAAGACCTGCAAAAACCCCTCACAGTGATAAACATCTACAGACTACCACAGTCAAACATTCACCACTTTAGTAAAAAATTAGGAAACCTGATAACTGATGCACACATGAACAAAGAGCATTTGCTGCTCACAGGAGATTTCAACATAAATCTCCTAGATGACCAGGACCCACAGGTAACAGAATTCACAAATGCTATGAACAACTGCTTATTACTACCAACAATATCAAAACCTAGAAGAATCTCTGAGACGAGTATCTCATTATTAGACCACATCTGGACTAACACTATATCCCCTCTGAAATCAGGCATAATCACAGACAACACCACAGACCACTACCCTACATTTCTCATAACCAACCTAGGTAACTTGCCCCAAGATATTTCAAAAGTTACCTTCAGACTACATAACGAGTCAGCTGTTAATAATTTTATAACAGCTATGATTGACATCGACTGAAATAATGAGATTGAATCATATTCAGATACTAATGAATGCATCAATAATTTCCTTAAAAAAAACCACCACCTCTATAACAAACATTGCCCAAAAAAACTAAACAGATCACAGCTAAGAGACTCAACAATCCCTGACTAACACCCAGCATCCTTAAATCCATTAACAAAAGGCACCATTATGAAAAACAATACAGAAGGGGTCTAATAACCAGAGAACAATCCAAACGCTATTCATCAATCCTTACCAGCCTGATAAGAAGGTCAAAAAAATTATATTATGAGAACAGATTACATAACATAAAAGGTGATACATAAATGGTATACATAAATGAGTGTCTGACCAAAAAACGTCAGAACCTCTGGTATAGAATCAGAAAACTTAAGCAAGAGAATAATGATAAAATCCACCAATGTTTCACCTGGGATGGAAAAATTCTAGTGAAGAAAACAAGTGTAGGTCAGTTGTATACTATCACAAATGAGAATGAACTATCAAGATTCCTTAGGGAGGCAAATATTACAGAGACTGTCTAAACACAATGTCCAAAACCAAACCCCTACGTATAGTGTAGTGTATGTTTTGCCCATCTACCTCATTTAAGTATTTGTCTATCCTTTGATGAATATTTTTGACAAATACAGTGGTACCCCGGTTTACGATATTTTTTCATTCCAGAATGCTGTTCAAGTGCCATTACCAAACGAATTTATCTCCTTAAGAAATGTTGTAAAATAGACTAGTCCTTTTAGACCCCCAAAATTACACTTACAAAAGCATTTAAAAAAATAAACTTACATAAAAGGGTGAGTTTGGGGACCATCGTAAACCGGGGTACCACTGTAGTTTTATTTTTATTTTAAAATACATACAGTTTTTACTTGTGCCCATTTTTCGACCCACATTCCTATTTATTTTTATCAGCTTAATTAATTGATTAGAATTTATAATTACTATTGATCACCTTATTTGCTAAAAATTGCTACCTTTTATCCTTTACTCCAACCTCATTTCTATATATTATTGATAACCTTAACTGCCTAAAATTTTATTTCAAGCTATTTTTTAATATTAATAAATTTTACTTTTGTACACTTTTGTACACTTTAGCACTTATTTCTCCTTTAATAGTTAACTTTCATTTTCTTTATTTTGCCTTTAATAAATTCTATAATCACAACTAGTGAAATACTGAATCTTAATATTTGTTCCATTATAACTTAATATTAATCATAGTAATTTTCCAACCAGTTATATTAGCTAGTTAAATAATAAATCTATTACATTATAAAGATATATCCTAAATCTCTGTGACTTCTGTTCAAGTGTGTTAATCCAGTAGCTAGTAAAATCAATTCATCAGATATCATATCTTTAAGTTTAGCATTATTCATTGTTCTTCAGTCTTTTTAGAATAACACTCATATATAAACATTTGTTTAATTAATTAACTAACTCAGGTGCTAACTCAGGTGCTATAGTTTTAGATTCTTATTAGCTGTAAATTGACTACCTTAGCTCATTTATTCATTTTTGTAAACATATCCAACCTACTAACTCACGTGCCAAGAACTCCTTTTGCATTGTCCTATTCTTAAGTCTACTTGCATTGTTCTATTTTTAAATTTAATTATAGAATCACACTAAATCTTATGATTCCAAACATTGATCCTGATACCAACCTTTTATTAAATGACTTACATGAACCTAACAACAATTGTCATTACTACACAGCAGAACAGGCTAAAACACTACTCAAAACCAACAATAACATAACTATCTTTAACTACAATGTCAGATATTTAAGCAAACATTTTGATGACCTCACTGCATTATTAAACTCACTACAGGCCAGAATGTTTATCATTGCTCTCACTGAAACCTGGCTAAAGCCTCATACTACAGATATCTATGCCATTCTTGGTTACACAGCCATACACAATAGTCGGCAAGAACAACAAGGAGGTGGCAAACTATGTTATACTCAGACCAGCTTGAATGTATCAACAATACATGCACAAGAGATGAACATGGAGAATACATGTATATAATAGCTAAGTTTAAATCCAAATACCTACAAAAACCTCTCACAGTTATAAACATCTATAGATTACCACAGTCAAATATTCAGCTCAGACCACTAATAACACAACAAAAGGCAGCAGTTAGAATGATAACAAATTCTCACTCCAGGCAACATACTCCACCAATATTCAGAAACCTAAACTTACTCACCATACAAGACATCCATACTTTTTACTGTGCCTATTACATACATAGAACACTCTATGCAGATATTAACCCACCACTCAAACTTCTCCTTACTAATTTTAACAGGACACATGACCATAACACTAGACACAGATCACTCCTCGATGTTCCCCGTGTCCACCTAACACTATGTAAAAACTCAATGCACATAAAAGGCACGAAAATTTGGAATTCATTACCTGTCATTGCCAAAGAAACCCTACCTGTAACCCAATTCAAAACGATGCTAAAAAACCACCTTCTCACCCAAAGCTAATTGCTCCTTATCAACCATTCCCAGCAAAGTAGAATAATCACTTAACGTAAAACCTGACTATTCAAGTCAATGTAATGTATGAATGAACGAATGAATGAATGTAAAACCTGTTATGAATAATACTTACCTAGCTAATTATTCCCACAACACTTACATTATAATGACCATGTAAACTAACTGCAACGCAATTAATTGTTTTAAATTGTTATCTCACTCAATTAGTTGCATTGCTGCAATAAATTGCTGCAATTAATTGATATGTTCAACTTATATTCAAACTTTATAACTTAGATATGCAACTTTACTTATTTTATAAATTATCAACCATAACTTTTTATTGCTGCAATAAATTGCTACAATTAATTGATATGTTCAACTTATATTCAAACTTTATAACTTAGATATGCTCCAGGAAAGCCCCGCCCCGGTTTCCCCGAATCCCCATAAATGTTACTTTTCCCCTCAACAGCCGCATTTAAAACCATATGCCTCCATTCCCCTATAAATGCCCCATGTTTTGGGAAGTCCAAGCCCTGCCCAAAACTTCCTTTACCCTCCCTCCAACCCCTGGCCACCCCTCCCCCTTTTCCTCCCCGATTTTATTAAGTCCTCTGTTGTTCCATTCTTCCCAATTAAACCCCTCAACCCCCTCCTGCTCTCGGACAATCGTTTTTAATCCCGCCCTCCTCCTTTTCAAACTCCAATTCTCTGCATTTTCACACCAATTGACCTCAGACATGCATCTCCACTGCCCCAGCCTTCCCTCGGCTTATCCCCTTTCAACCCTATAAGATGGGAACTATTTAAACCACCCCTTTCTTAGGACAAGGTTCTTTGTCTCCCAGACTCCAAGTGCTCCACTACCCCCTCATCAATTCTAGATTCCCCACCCATCCTTCATAGACCCATCCCCTTCCTCCCAAATATCTGAATACATTCCCTCCTCCATACTCCTCCCCTCCAACTGTTCCAATCTTTGTCACCTTTCTTTTGTTTCCTCATCCCACTCTTTCCTATATTCACTTTCAATTTTCTTCTTTACACACCCTACCAAATTCATCCACCAACCCTGCAATTCTCTTCAGAATCTCCCAAAAAAGCACAGTGTCATCAGCAAAAGCAACTGTGACCTCCCATTTGTATAAAGCTAAATTTAAACCAAATATCTACAAAAACCTCTCACAGTTATAAACATCTATAGATTACCACAGTCAAAATTACAATTTAGTGAAAAATTGGGAAGTATGATTACTGATGCACGCATGAACAAAGACCACTTAATCCCTGGACTTCAATATAAACCTCCACAAGATCAGGACCCACTAGTAACTGAATTCCAAACACTATGAGCAACCTTGCTGCTCCCAATAACAAAACCTAAGTCTCTGGACCGTGCCTCTCTATTGACCATATCTGGACTAACACCATATCCCCATTAAAATCAGGCATAATCACAGACAATCCACGTCACTCCCACCTTTCTCAAACAAATCTCAAATTACCACTAGAGACTACTAAAGTTACCTTAGACTACATAATGAACAATTAAATAGCTTTATAACAGCTATGACAAACATTGACTGGAAACAAAATAAACAATTTGAATGACATGTATTAATAATTTTCTTAAAAGACCCAATACAGTGGTACAGTAGAACGTCATTTACGCAGATTATGTTGCACGTTACCGGTATTGCACGATTTAAGATTTAACACATTATCATCTTACGACGTAAAGATGATATTACAGGTTTCGGCAGGAGGGAAAAATTTTGAGTGCATGGTTATTTACTGCCTAAGAATCCTCATGCTTTGAGGAAAAGGGAATTTGTTGTTTTTCCTTCCTGTAAACTAAGTTTATTCAGATACACGGGGCCAGGAGCTGAGTCTCGACCCCTGCAACCACAATTAGGTGAGTACAGTTACATACATTATCATACATAGCAGCATATGTGTAGAGAACCTAGGATAACCCAAGTCAGTCAATGGAAATACTGTCACTCTGACTTTTGGGTTATCCTAGGTTCTCTACACATACTGCCATGTATGATAATCTTCGTAACTGTATCTGTGTATACCTGAATAAACTTACTTATAGTTTGTGGGAAGGAAAAACAAGTAACCATTCTCACAAGCAGTCTTGTTACTACTACTGTTGTTGTGGTTCAGCAGACACCACCCGCCTTACCACCCACCACGGACCCCAGCATTCGTACGTATTTCATACGCGTTAAGAAGTCCTGGCTATAAGCCAGCTGTGTTTGTGAAGAATAAAATAAAGAGTGAATTGTGTTTTGATCTTGAATTAACGAAGAAAACAAAGATATTAGACAAGACATAACATGGCCGTAATGAAGTGTTTCTTGTACACATAAAAGATGTAAACATAAGTTTGTGTGACTGACTGACTTGACTGACTGACTGACTTGACTGACTGAATGACTGACCCGAGTGACTGACTAACTTGACTGACTGACTGACTGAATGACTTGACTGACTGACTGAATGACTTGACTGACTGACTGAATGACTTGACTGACTTACTGAATGACTTGACTGACTACTGAATGACTTGACTGACTTTACTGACTGACTGAATGACTTGACTGACTTACTGAATGACTTGACTGACTTACTGAATGACTTGACTGACTTACTGAATGACTTGACTGACTTACTGAATGACTTGACTGACTTACTGAATGACTTGACTGACTTACTGAATGACTTGACTGACTTACTGAATGACTTGACTGACTTACTGAATGACTTGACTGACTTACTGAATGACTTGACTGACCTACTGAATGACTTGACTGACTACTGAATGACTTGACTGACCTACTGAATGACTTGACTGACCTACTGAATGATTGACTGACCTACTGAATGACTTGACTGACTTACTGAATGACTTGACTGACTTACTGAATGACTTGACTGACGGAATACACTGAATGACTTGACTGACTTACTGAATGACTTGACTGACTTACTGAATGACTTGACTGACTTACTGAATGACTTGACTGACTTACTGAATGACTTGACTGACTTACTGAATGACTTGACTGACCTACTGAATGACTTGACTGACTTACTGAATGACTTGACTGACTTACTGAATGACTTTACTGACTTACTGAATGACTTGACTGACCTACTGAATGACTTGACTGACTTACTGAATGACTTGACTGACTTACTGAATGGCTTGACTGACTTACTGAATGACTTGACTGACTTACTGAATGGCTGACTGACTTACTGAATGGCTTGACTGACTTACTGAATGGACTTACTGACTTACTGAATGACTTGCTGACTTATTGAATGACTTGACTGACCTACTGAATGACTTGACTGACTTACTGAATGACTTGACTGACTTACTGAATGACTTACTGACTTACTGAATGACTTGACTGACCTACTGAATGACTTGACTGACTTACTGAATGACTTGACTGACTTACTGAATGACTTGACTGACTTACTGAATGACTTGACTGACTTACTGAATGGCTTGACTGACTTACTGAATGGCTTGACTGACACTGAATGGCTTACTGACTTAAAGTTAGACACTCAGTTCAACCATCGACTTCAGTTCAAGAACTTCACTATCCACCTCAGCCCAGTAGGGCCACACCATCCATATCCACTCTTCACTACCATCCACAAACATCATTACCCACAATTTAAGGTAAGAAATACTATTATTTCTATTGCATTTGTAGTCTTAAGCAGTAATAGATCATGACAATGCACTACAATTACATATCCACCTCAGCTCAGTAGGGCCACACCATCCATATCCACTCTTCACTACCATCCACAAACATCATTACCACAATTTAAGGTAAGAAATACTATTATTTCTATTGCATTTGTAGTCTTAAGCAGTAATAGATCATAACAATGAACTAAAAATTACATATTCGCCTTCAATTTTTGCAAGATATGTTGGTCTAAAAACTTGTTTGGCTTTTTGGGGACTCTAAACACGTAACCCTATTTTTCCCATAAGTTCTGTTAATTATTTAAGACAAAATTATCTAACACGACTTTTTCAGGAACGTAACTATCGTGCTAAATGACGTTCTACTGTACTCAAAAATTGGTCCCTCGTGTTTTGGTGATTCCAAATATCGGTGATTTTGAGTTTCGAGTGCTTTTTTTGGTCAATGTTTCCCTCGTCTATCGGTCCGTACCAGACCTGTCCACCTGCCCGCGCTTGCGCGCCTCACCACACAGGACGCCGCCAGTCTAGCGCTGTTTACCATTGAGAGAACATTACTCAGCGCGCTCTTTCAAACATTTCACAATAAATTTATTGTGTTTATTGCTGGTTTAGTGATTGTCACTGTGAAATAAGTCACCATGGGTCCAAAGAAGCTTCACAAGTTGATAAAGGCTATAGAACCAGCCAGTGATAAAGTGTAGCATTAACAGTGTAGCAATGGAAATAAGTCACTCTGACTTTTTGGGTTATCCTAGGTTTTCTACACATATGCTGCTATGTATGATAATCTATGTATAACTGGCTTCTGTATACCTGAATAAACTTACTTAAGTAAGTTAAGCAATTAATCGATAGAAAATGACGACACGAAACTTAACTCCTACAATGTTGTTTGAGGAATATAGGGACACTGACAAGAGCACTGCCCTCTTCCACCATCTCCTCCAAGGTAAGTGTAAGTATTTCTTATTTATTTATAAAATCTTTATAAATTAAAGTGTAAATATTTCCTATTTATAAATTATGCACATTGTTTGTGTGAATAGAAGTTTCACCTATAATCAACATATTAAAAAACAAAGCAGGTGACCTAAATAACTTACCACCTCTCAAGTTCTCTCACCAATTATTGCAACACTCTAAAACAAATCCATCGAATCCTCTACCTTCCCATCAATACTCAAAATAGCGAGGGTCACCCCCATACATAAAGGAGGAGATCAAACAGACCTGAATAACTACACGCCGATATCTAACTTACCCCTTCTCTCCAAAATCTTTGAAAAATTAATTCATAGACAAATATATTCCTACCTCACCTCCAACAACGTACTCAACCACTGTCAATTTTGATTCAGGCCTAATAAAAATACAAATGATGCCATTATACACGTTAGAAATAATTTACACCGCTCTTGAGAAAAAAGAAATCCCAGTGGGAATCTTCATTGATTTACGTAAAGCTTTTGATACAGTTGACCATGATCTGTTACACCTAAAATTATCACACTATGGTATAAGAGGACACTCCCTCAGCTACCTAAAATCATACCTTAGCAACAGAAACCAATATGTGTACACAAATGGAGCTAGCTCTACAGCACAAACTATGTATTACAGTAGGTGTCCCACAGGGAAGTGTTCTTGGCCCACTTCTCTTTCTCATTTACATTAACAACCTACCAAATGTATCTCAACTGCTCAAACCCATACTATTTGCAGATGACACTACATACGTTATCTCGCACCCAAGCCCAGACATAATAGCCAACACTGTAAATACTGAAATGCAGAAAATATCTACCTGGATGATGACCAACAAACTTACTCTCAATATTGATAAAACCTTTTTTATCCAGTTTGAGAACAGAGCTACAAACGCACCACTTAACATAATGATAAACGGGACCCCTATCACAAAACTCACAGAGGGAAAATTCTTAGGAATCCATCTTGACAGTGGCCTCAAATTTCAGACACATATACAACAAATTTCCAAGAAAGTCTCATTATTATTATTATAATCAAATAGAAGCGCTAAACCACAGGGGTTATACAGCGTTGCAGGTTATTGTAGGATGCAGGGAGAGTGGGTTGTAAGAGGGAGATGGACGATTAGTAAGGTATGGAGTGCAAGATGACGGTGGATAGTGAAGGGGTGGAGGGTAGCAAGAGATCGAGGCAGAAGGGACTGAGGGAGGTGCTAGAGGTATAATCTTTAGAGTTTGTGTAGTAAGTCAGTTTCTGTCAAAAAGTCAATGAGGGAGTCAGGATTAAAGGAGGGTCCATCTGCAAGAAGGGAGGGTAAAGAAAGAGCCGCAGAGCGAAGACGTCGTTGGAGGTAAATTCTAGTGCCGTTGATAGATGGGCAGTCCAACAGGATATGTCAACAGACACTGAACCTGACAATGCTCTACAGAGAGGGCAGGGAGCCTCTCCATGAGATACCCGTGGAGTAAGACGAGTGTAGCCGATGCGAAGACGGGAGAGAGTAGTCTCCCAACCTGACATTGGTGACAAGAAGAAGGCCAGAAACCTATAACCGGTTTAATAGAATGAAGTTTGTTATTCAGCAGGTCAGACCAGCGTTGCTGCTCACGGTGAGAAGGTGGGTAGCATGCACCCAAAATAGTCCGTGAAAGGAACACCTCTATATGAAATTGGAAGGTCATGTACTGCTGACCGCGCAGCAGTGTCTGCCTGTTCATTGCCCTGTACGCAACATGACCAGGGACAAAACAAAAACAATATCTTTATGCTTGCTAAAGATACGGGTAACCAAAGGTGGATACGAAGAACTAGGGGTGAGGTGTATCAATTTTACGGATAGCCTGTAAAGCCTAAAAGGGGCGCGACCACAAATGGTGACTCAGGGGATGCAATGGATAAGTGCCAAAAAAAATTTGCCGTGAAATATGCTAGCCGGGGGAATAATTCCTTTTGACAAAACCCCTTTCCCGGGAAAAACTGTTTTAAACCCATGTTGTTAAGGTTTTTAACCATCGGGGTACCTGGCCTGGGAAACAAACGGAAAGGGTTGAAAGGCGCGGAACCGCCGTGGGGGCTTTTTGGCAGGGAAAGGGAAAGAACAAGAGGAATTTTTCCAAGGGAGGTAGGGAAAAGGGGGATGTCACATGAACATAAATTTGGGGGGCTGAAGGGGAAAACAGGGGTGGGGGTTTTTGAGAAAGGGAAAAGTAAGCAGGGGGACAACAAAAAAAAGGGGCCCTTTCCCTCTGTAACAACTTCCATGGAAGGATTTGGAGGTCATGAGGAAAAAATGCGAAGTAAATGTGCATCACCGATCGGATAAGGATGGAATGTTGCTTACATAAGGGCCCCAACCGGGGAAAACAATGGACCAAAAGGGATTTGGGGAACCCTGGGGATGGATGGGTTAAAGATGGAAAAGGGCAGGGGGGGCCCGGGAAAATATCTTTTGGGCCCAAAAGAGTTTGGCAAAATTAAGGGGTGGGAAAGTTAAAAAGGGGAAAGGGGGGTTCCGATCAACCCCAGAAAGTGTGCGAGGGTTTAAGAAGGTTCAGCCCGGGTGAAAGTTGGGCCCTTTAGAGGGAAGTGAGGTTTCCGGACAATCGGGGGTCAAACAAAGGAAAAGGGCCCAAAAACCTGGGGCCATCCGTTCCGGGGGTAGAAAAGTATAGGGAAATTTGGGTGGCAGAGGGTAAAAC
>WNWK01051390.1:0-12500 GCA_009830355.1 Cherax destructor
CTAATTCTGTAATTTACAAGCCTCTGCAAAAGTTGCTATTAAAACGGTAAGTATTGTTGCTATTGAACACTTTTCTTTGTCTTACCCTATACTTCAATGTATGTGTGTGGGCGTGCTCATTGTACTTTTTTTGGGGGCCCTGCGCCCTGACTTGTTTTAACTTAACTATATATAATTCAGCTCCTGGCGGGGTTTGTCCCACCAGAAACTCGGATGTGTGTGTGTGTGTGTGTGTGGGCGTGGGAGGTTCGGGTGGGGGGAAAATTTTTGGGGCCGCGTGTGGGCCTGAGTGTGTGGGGCCCCTGTCCCCTGTGTGTGTGGTGTGTTTTTTCCCTGCCCCGCCCCCCCTCCGCCCATGTCTTTAAATTTTTTTTCCTATACTTGGCTGCAAAACAAAAAAAATACACCCTATATAACTGAAAAAATAAAATTTGCAATACAAAACACGTTTTTACAACCTGACTATTTAAGGGTGTGTGTGTGTGTGTGTGGGGTCTTGGCACCTCTAACACAGTGTTTCCCCTATTCAAATCTAATTCTTAACCCTACAAGCACTGCCTAATGTTACTTATAAACGGAATAATATTGTTCACACAGAACAATTGTATGGTGCTTGTCTTTTTGCTTTCAAGTGTTTGTGTGGCTTTCGTTGTACATTTGGTTGGTCCCCCTCCCCCTATTGCTTCCGAACTAAAACTATACTATGACAGCTCCTAAAGCGGGGTTTCCCCCACAGCTTCCAACTCAAGGCCAAAAACCCTGCAAACCTGAAAACCACAACTGATTTTGTACCTTTCAGTCTGCGGGTCTAAATTTGCTTTTCCCCTGGTGTGGCCCCTGGGGGACTACCTCTTCATTTCCTTCATTGGGCAATTTTTGCCAAAACCCCTTTGTTATGCTTGTCTTGCACTTATCTCCCTTTTTTTCCCCATTAGATATGTCCCACCATTATAGTTCACTGATAAACTATTCCGCTGTGGGAAACCGCTGTTGGGCCTCCCAAAGTTCCCCCCACTGGCACTGTCCACTTTTTATTATGTTTTTTTTCTAAATCCCCCGTTTTCCATTTTTTGGTTATAACTGAGTAGCACTTTTATCCAGCCTGTTTGTTCCCCGTTCCCCCCCGGGACCCCCAAAACGACCCGTGACTGCTGTGACTGCTGACTGCTGTGTGTGTATTTTGTGTGTATGTATGTGAAACCGGGAGTTTACCTGGGAAAATTTCCGGGGGGCCCCCCCCCGGCCCCGGTCTGTAAAGGGTTGGGCCCGGCCTGATAAACCACTTTCTGCTATACGCAGCCCAACGTAAATTAGTTTGATATCTTTATTATCACCCCATACCACCTTGGGCGGTAGTAAAAAGATTCAGAACATAATGGGTCAGGGACTGGACCTCAAAGTTTGATGCTGAGCAAGTTACAAAGGTAATGAACTCAGATGGTCACAATCATGACAAGTTACAAGGTATTTGCAATTACAGAGGTATATTAGGGTCCAGGACTGGGCCCCAAAGTTTTGATAGCTGAACAAGGTACAATGGTAATTAATTCACTAGTTACAAGGTAATGAATCATGTAAGTAAATTTACTTACGTCTGTACATGGTTGCACTCATGAACAAATTATAAAGCAATGAGCAATCTATTAGTCTAAACCCCGCCACCTGTAATGAGTTATTGGTGCAAATTTTAATGTTGTCACACACACAAAAATAAAACAAAAAAATAAAAACAAAAACAAAACACACATACATGTATATACATACACACATAAAACATACCACCCCCCACACAAATGTACAAAAAGTATCACACACACACACACACACACACACGTTGTAATGCTTTATTTACAGGGGGCAAGTCAGGGTATTTTTCCAGAATGGTCTGTAATATCAATGTGGATAAAATACTTTGACATATCTTGAACATTTCTGAATGGTGTCTCTGAATTCATTAATTTTATCCATAGTACATAATGACGCAGGGTGTGACAATAATCCAACTGGCAAAGTTTACATCTTGTTTGGTCTACATCTGGTGGTGGTGATTTAACCTGCCAAAGATACTTGTAACCCAGCCGAGGCAGGCGTGTTTACATCAAGAGTCTGCTTATTTTGTTGGATGCACCATAGACATGTGGCTCCTCCTGCATGATAGAATGATAGATGGACTGACTGGTGTCAAACTCCCTGAGTCTTAAGTCAATAAAATTCAGTTGAAGTTCTTTTCTATTATTTTGTTTCAAACTGCTAACTGACAAGCCCCAAAATTGTAATCTACCCCTCTTTGAAAGCATAAAACTTAGCCAATTTATCAGTTCTATCATGCATCTGAAAAACCAATGTGAGATGGAATCCACAGCATGTGCACTCGACTCTACTATCCAGAATCCTACCATACCTGTGCCTGGCCTGACACGAGCATGCTACAAGTTATACTTGATGAGGGGAGAGCATTTATGGATGACAGAGAATCAGTTACAATTAGAGAGAGTTAACCTTAGATACATGGACGCATTTGAGTGCAAGGAGTATGGCAAACAGTTCTGTCTGAAGGGGAGAGGCCCCAGTTATTGATGCGGGGCTCCAATTTCTTTAAAGAGCCATCACTCTGTATGACAACAGCAGCACACCATACCCAGTGGATTGGTGAACAGAACCATCAACGTAAATAATTTGTGAGAGAGTGTGCTGTTTGGCTAAATTTCAATACAGTTTAAGGCATCATGTTTGGCTTCAAGGCGAAGCTTTTTGGGTTTTGATTTAAAAGTAGTTTGGGGAAATGGAGGGATGGAAATTTGGAGATGGGTAATATTCCATGGGGCGGAGAAGTGCCGCTGTTGCCTTACTTGCCACAGATCATGTATCTGATTCATGGGAGGTCGGGTTTTAGTTTTCGATCCATCTGGGAGGGGTGTTCACAGTGCTGAGGAAGTTTGGAGGGCTTCTGACAAGGACACAAAAAACCAATTTACAAACTAGCAATACCAGGTGATAGAAACAGGGGAGGGGGAAATACTAAAGATAAATTCCCAAAAACTGATAGAGGGCTCCATTGTTCCCTAGTCCGAAGAAAGAAACAGGAAGGAACCCCCAAATGGGAATCTGGGGAACAAAAAAAAAACCAAACGGAAACCAGGCCTATGTAATTTTTGCCGGCCAAAGGCATGGAATTCTGGAAACAGATGGACGCTTATGCCCCCAGAAAAGGTGCCCATTAAAAAACAGGAAAATGCAACCCCCCTCCTGTAGTTTTCCCCCCTAAATTCATCATCAGTTCAGGAAAGACACCTATAACTTTTCCTTTGGAGAGAATTCCAGGGTGACCCCCCCTGCAGCCTGGTCTGTGACCAGGCCTCATTGGCCCAGAGCCTAATAAACCAGGCTGTTCTTTGGCCGCACGCGGTCAACGTACGAACCACGGCCGGGCTGGTAAAAGTACCGCTTTAGGTGCCTGTCAGTGCCGCGAAGAAGCCGGGGTTTTTTTGGGAATCCTCTGATGTATGCTGGGAGGCAGTTGAACAATCTTGGGCCCCTGAACTTATTGTGTTGCCCCTCAACGTGAGTGGCCCCCTGCTCTTCATTGGGGGATGTTACATGCCTGCGAGTCTTTTGCTTTCTAGGGAGTGATTCGTGTCAAGTTTGGTACTAACCCCTCGAAAATTTTCCAGTGTATATAAAATTTATCTCCCCGCCTGCGTTTGAGTAAGGTTTAGGAATTTAAGGTTCCCGGTTGAGGTGGTTTATCGGATTATGCGTCCCTGAAGGTTCTCTGCACTTTTTTCAAGGTCAGCAATTTCACCCAGCCAAAAGGTGCGTTGTGTTTCAATATTCCACCCCCTAATAAACAAGGATTGTAAAGTTCAACATGGGTTTTGGCATCCCTGGTTTTGAAGGTTCTCATTATCCATCCTGTCTTTTTTTTTTAGAATGCTTGCTACGGTGTTATGGTCCTTGAAGGTGAGATCCTTGACGATCACTCCCAGGTCTTTGACATTATTTTTTCGCTCTATTGTGTTTTGGGAATTAGTTTTGTACTCCGATGGGATTTAAATTTCTTCCCTTTTCCGTATCTGAGTAATTGAAATCTCATCATTGAATTCATATTGTTTTCTGCAGCCATTTAAAGATTTGGTTTATGTCTGCTTGGAGTCTTGCAGTGTCTTCAACGTGGACACTGTCATACAATTGGGGTGTCATCTGCAGCCAGGCATACCACCTAAAGGGGTACAAGACGACACAGAACATCCAGACCATGGGAAAACCGGGGTACCCAACAGCCATTCCGGAGAGAGGTTTTTAGTGCCAGGAAGGAAAAAAGGTGGCAGGAAATGACAGAAATCATTACACACCCCTGCAATCATTTCTGGAGTGGAATCACAGTCAATGGCCTCCACTCCAAACACAACAGATATAGTGCCAGGAAAAAAGACCCCTCCCCCATACCACCAATCCAACGACATTCATCTTTCAAATATACAGGGTCAAAGCCAGCAACAAACAACAAGATACCTTACATTCGTGGACTGCTTACAGAGTCAAATGCTATGTTTGCGGGTTTCACAGAGACCCCATAAGAGATCACTTGGACAATGAAAAATGGATCCCGGGCTCAACCTATACAGATGTGACCCCGAGTAACAGGCAAAAGGAGGGGGTTGGTCTTTATATCACGAGTCATTTTATGTTGAACCTAAATCCTCCCAAAAGATGTAGTTGAAGTATTAGCAATAAAGATGAGAATCAAAACCTGGGCATCTTGTTTTTATACAAGCCTCCGGATGCAACGTCCCCCAATTCCCGGAACAGCTTCTGAAAATTGACCACTGTCTGGAAAATCTTCCCGCTCCTGCCCCCAACATCTTGCTCCTGGGATTTCAACCTAAGGCACCTAAAATGGAGGAATATTGCAAACAATGTGGTACCCGAATAACACCAGGGCAGCTCAGATGAAAACTCGCACACAATGAACTTTTAAATCTCTGCCAAATTCACCTTAAACCAGCAAATAGTAGAAAGGGCCCACAAGATTAGAGAATACCTGGACCTCATCTTCCGAACAATGATGATCTGATAGAAATGTCATCAATCAAAAAAAATATACTCAATCACAACATAATGGAGGTCCAGACATGTATGTAGGGCCCCAGATCGACAAAATGTGATCAGCGCAGGAGCTTTTTCCAAATTCAACTTCAATAACAAAAACATAAGAATTGGGGCCAAGTAAACCAAGTCCCAAATGATATAAACTGGGAAGATAGCCTAAGCATCACGGTCCCAACCTATGTCTAGAACAAATTAACCCCTGTGGCAATTTTTAAAGGTAAAGGAAAGAAAGAAGATGTAAACTAGAAAGAGGCGCTCCCTATACAGGCGAGGCAGAGAATAACGGAGCGACTACAAGAGGCCAATATATCTGAAATACGTAGGGAGACGCTGGTCAGAGAAATAGCAAACATCGAATTAAAACTAAAAAATCTTACAGGAATCAAGAAACGCTGGAAGAACTAAAAGCCATAAATGATTGAAAGAAACCAAAGTATTTTTTTCTTATGTCAAATCAAAGTCGAGAACAACATCCAGTATTGGGACCCTACTTAAACGGGTTGGGTCCTACACAGTACAGCAAGGAAGAGTGAGTTACTAAAGTCCCAGTATGACTCAGTTTTTAGCGAGCCGCTAACAGACTGAAAATCGAAGACCTAAATGATTTTGTATAGAGTGCCACAGAACGTGACAGATGCATGCCTATCTGACATTACCCTGACGCCAAATGACTTCGAAAGGCAATAAATGACATGCCCATGCACTCACTCAGGCCCAGACTCATGGAACTCCGTGTTCATCAAGAACTAAAGAACCCCTATCACGTGCTTTTAACATCCTATGGAGAGGGAGCATGGACACTGGGGTGTCACCGCAGTTACTAAAAACAACAGACCAGCCCCACTCCACAAAGGCGGCAGTAAAGCAATAGCAAAGAACTACAGACCAATAGCGCTAACGTCCCATATCATAAAAATCTTTGAAAGGGTTCTAAAGCAAGATCGCCACTCATCTGATACCCATCAATTACAACCCAGGGCAGCATGGGTTTAGAGCAGAGTCGCTCCTGTCTGTCCCAACTACTGGACCACTACGACAAGGTTCTGGATGCTCTAGAAGACAAACAGAATGCAGATGTTATTACACAGACTTTGCAAAGCCTTTGACAAGTGTGACCATGGTGTAATAGCACACAAAATGCGTGATAAAGGAATAACGGGAAAAGTGGGTAGATGGTCTTTCTAACAAGTAGACAAAAGAGTAGTAGTCAACAGAGTAAAGTCTGAGGCGGCTACAGTGAAAAGCTCTGTTCCACAAGGCACAGTACTTGCTCCCATCCATTTCCTCATCCTCATATCGGACATAGACAGGGATATAAGCCACAGTGCCGTGTTTCCTTTGCAGATGACACCCGAATCTGTATGAGTGTCCCCGTTGAAGACACTGCAAGACTCAAGCAGACATAAACCAAATCTTTAAATGGGCTGCAGAAAACAATATGAAGTTCAATGATGAGAAATTTCAATTACTCAGATATGGAAAACGTGAAGAAATTAAAATCTCATCGGAGTACAAAACAAATTCCAACCACACAATAGAGCGAAAAACTAATGTCAAAGACCTGGGAGTGATCATGTCAGAGGATCTCACCTTCAAGGACCATAACACCGTAGCAATCGCATCTGCTAGAAAAATGACAAGGATGGATAATGAGAACCTTCAAAACCAGGGATACCAAGCCCATGTTGACACTTTTCAGGTCGCTTGTTCTTATCTAGGCTGGAATATTGCTGCACACTAACTGCACCTTTCAAGGCAGGTGAAATTGCTGACCTAGAAATGTGCAGAGAACCTTCACGCACGCATAACTACGATAAACCACCTCAATTACTAGGAACCTTGAAGTTCCTAAACCTGTACTCCCTAGAACGCAGGCGGGAGAGCATTATTATATACTGGAAAATTCTCGGGATTAGTACCAACTTGCACAGAGTCTCACTACTGAAAGCAAAGACTCGGCGAGCGATGTAACATCCCCCAATGAAAAGCAGGGGTGCCACTAGCACGTTGAGGGACAACACAATAAGTGTCAGGGCCCAAGACTGTTCAACTGCCTCCCAGCATACATCAGGGGATTACCAGCAAACCCTGGCTGTCTTCAAGCAGGCACTGGACAGGCACCTAAGTCGGTACCTGACCAGCCAGGCTGTGGTTCGTACGTTGGACTGCGTGCGGCCAGCGGTAACAGCCTGGTTGATCAGGCTCTGAGTCCAACATGGAGGCCTGGTCACAGACCGGGCCGCAGGGGCGTTGACCCCTGAGCTCTGGAACTAACCTTGTCGAAAACCCTTTTGCACTTTCCCCAATGTCTTGACCAGGTGAGGGTTCCAGACTGGTGCCCATACTCTAGTATGGGCCTGACGTACACGGTGTACAGTGTCTTGAACGATTCCTTGTTAAGGTACCGGAACGCTAATCTTAGGTTTTCCAGTCGCCAGTTCCCCAGTTGCTAGTCTAGCATATTAACATAATATTCACAAAATATTTTAATGTTTGTCAGGATAATAGATATTAAGAATAATATTATATTGTTTGACCCAATGGAAATAAGTCACTCTGTCTGATTTTTTTGGGTTATCCTGGGTTTTCTACACATATGTTTATGTATGATAATGTATGTAAATGTATTTGTGTATACCTGAATAAACTTACTTATGTATTTGTGACACTCAATGTGGTAAAGTAGTCCACACATATTTAACAGATGATGGGACATGTTGGGGAGAAAAGGTTTTTTTTAATGGTAGTTTTGAAGATGGCGGGGCCAGGAGCTGAATCTCGACCCTGCAACCACAATTACAGAGTACACTTGCTGTGGAAGTTCCCACCAGAGAGGTACAGATCCTTTTATGTACATTAAATTTATGTACATTAAATTTATTTACATTAAATTTATTACATTGAAATTTTGGAGAGATTTTGTCTGGACACGGGAATATCATAGGGATTTTGTTGGGATTTTTAACCTTGGAGGGTTATCCACCCTGGTTAACTCAAGTCAGTGGGTCACCCAGGGACCTTCTGTCTTTTTTCCCATTGTTGTCTTTCAATCTTGCCCCCCAGGATGCCACCCACACCAGTCCACTAACACACATCAACTAGATAACTGCGGCACCATATGGGCATCTGGCAAACCTTAGATTAGCGTTCCGTTACCTTAACAAGGAATCGTTCAAGACACTGTATACCGTGTACGTCAGGCCCATACTAGAATATGCAGCACCAGTCGGGAAACCCCACACCTGGTCAAGCACGTAAGGAAACTAGAGAAAGTGCAAGGTTTGCGACAAGGTTAGTTCCACAACTCAGGGGTCTGTCTTATAAAGGGAATGGTTGGGGGAAATAGGACAAACAACACTGGGAGGAAAAAAGGGCCCAGAGGAACATGATAACGACATACAAAATATTTTGCGGGGAATTGACAAGGTAGATAGTGACAGGTTGTTTCAGAGGGGAACACAGAAACGGGGGGCACAACTGGAAGCTGAAGACTCAGTTAGTCAAAGGGATGTCAGGAAACATTTCTTCAGCCACAGAGTAGTCAGGAAGTGGAATGGACTAGAGAAAGACATAGTGGAGGCAGGAACCTTACATAGTTTTAAGACAAGGTATGATAAAGTTCATGGAGCGGGGAGAGCAGAGACCCAGTAGCAGACAGCGAAGAGGCGGGGCCAGGAGCTGAGTCTCGCCCCCCTGCAACCACAATTAGGTGAGTACAATTAGGTGAGTACCCAGGATGCCACCCACACCAGTCCACTAACCCCCAGGATGCCACCCACACCAGTCCAAAACACCCAGGATGTGACCCACACCAGTCCCCCTAACACCCAGGATGTGACCCACACCAGTCCATTAACACCCATTTACGCCCCGGGGGCCCAGTGGTAAAGCTCTTGCTTCACGCACGGAGGGGCCGGGTTCAATTCCCGGTGGGGCAGAAACATTTCAAGTGTTTCCTTACACACACACACACACACATACATACAACAGGCCTAGTGTCTAATTGACATGTGCCTAGGACAAAATGGTAACTAACTAACCCAGGATGCGACCCACCCAGTCGCATCCTGGGCCCTGGTGCCCGTGGCCTGGTAGGGTTCGATCGGGTTCGATCCCCGGTACGGGTGAAAACATTGAACGTGTCACCTTAAAATTGCTGTCCAAAGTTCAACTAGCAGTAACTAGGTACCTGGGTGTTAGTGGACTGGTGTGGGTGGCATCCTGGGGGACAAGATTGAAGCACCACAATAATAATAAACCAGATAAAAAATGGGTTTATTGAAATTTTCCTGACTTACTAAACCTCTAGGTACTATTATTTTTTTTTTCCTGTTTATTTTAACCTTCTTCCTTTAAAAATATAATAATATAAGACAAACAATTATAAATGTTCATGTTACTCTAAAAAAATTTCGTTTTCTTTAATTCTTTCAAGAAAACTGTAATAATGGGAAACTCAGTTATTTTTTTAATTACGAATTTATGTATTCTGTTCCAAAGTGGGAAATACATTGATGATTATTTAAGTCTAAGATAAATAATTATAAAGTTTTAGATTTGGTTTTTATAATAAATATTGACGAACTGATCGTAAGGTTTAAATGGATCTTCCCCTTTTCCCCTTTCCCCGGAACCATTTATTGTGCTGATGAGTCTTGGAGGGGGGAAAACAGGGGATTGCTAACTAGTAGTATAGACTCCCCCGGGCAAGTCTGTTCTAGTGTGTGTATGATACGTGTTGTGTCAACAGTGTCTGCCAGAATGGGGGGAAACTCACAAACATCTTGTTGCTAATGTTCAACTTTATGTTAATATTACTTTTTAACATTAAAAAAAAAGGATAAAAAAAAAAAACTGTTGTTTATATAAAAATTATTTTTATTACCAGAATAAAATATATTTACACAATTATAGAAACAGAGACACGGAGACGCTATTGGTCAATGGAAGAGATGACGTCACGTGTGCTGCCTCTAAAGGGGGTGATGCCATTGGTCAGTTGTGTCATGACGTCACATAAGGGATTACCAACAAGCCCCTGGCTGTCTTCAAGCAGGCACTGGACAGGCACCTCAAATCGGGACCTGATCAGCCGGGCTGTGGTTCGTACGTTGGACTGCGTGCGGCCAGCAGTAACAGCCTGGTTGATCAGGCTCTGGTCCAACAGTAGGCCTGGTCACAGACCGGGCCGCGGGGGCGTTGACCCCGGAATTCTCTCCCGGTAAACTCCCGGTAAGGCACCACAAAGGGGTGGCGTGATTGGCCGACGGGACATGTGACGTCATATGTCCTCCTACTAAGCGAGGCACTGATTGGCTGACAAATATTACGAAGGGGTACTATTGGTTGAGGCTAAAATATGGCGTCATAGAAGACACCCCACATGTCTATGGCACACAAGAACGTACACACACACATACAAAAAAAACTACCACACACACACAGTAAAAACATACATATTCGACAATTTTTTTTATGCCCAAAAATTAATATTTATTATTAAAATTTTAAGACCAGCTTGTTGACATTATTCCATTTTCTTTAATATCTGGTCCCTTTTTTATGACGACATAATTATAATCGGGGAGAGTGCTAAACCGGTATGGAATATCAGCGTCTCTCTCCTTAAAAGGGCATAATTACTGTTATTATATTGGAGAAACAAGTTTTAAACTGGTATGGAACCCCAACTGATACTGGCTAAGTAATGGTTCTTATTTTCTTTATAACAAGTAACTAGGACTCCGTTTTCTTTATAACTGAGGACTCCATTTTCTTGAGGTAACTGGGGCTCCTTTTTTTTTATAACGGGGGAACTGGGGCTCCATTTTCTTGATAACAGGTAACTGGGACTCCATTTTCTTTATAACAGGTAACTGGGACTCCATTTTCTTTATAACAGGTAACTGGGACTCCTTTTTTTAAAAAAGGTAACTGGGACTTCATTTTCTTTATAACAGGTAATGGGGACTCCATTTTCTTTATAACAGGTAATGGGGCTCCCTTTCTTTATAACAGGTAACTGGGGCTCCATTTTCTTTATAACAGGTAACTGGGTCATGTCTTGTAGAGAGAGACTTCGAGGACAGTGTCTGTCAGCTAGCAGTGAAAAACCTGGTGAAGTCAGGCTGAGTGCCTGTGACAAGCTAGGTGGGGTCACAGGTTTTCCCCGAGTGTCCATGACAAGCTAGGTGGGGTCACAGGTATTCTGAGTGTCCATGGCCAAAAGGTTTGGGGGCACAGGTGTTCCAGGGGGGTGACAAGCTAGGTGGGGGGCCGGTGTTCTGAGTGTCCATGACAAGCTAGGGGGGGGCCCCCTGTTCTGAGTGTCTGTGAGCAGTGTGAGTGTATTCAAATTAATCATCTGAGTGTGGAAATTGGGGGGGATCAGATAAAGGAAGTTTTTGTGTAAGAATTATCTATAAAATTGGTTTTTATAGGCCCACCAGGGTGCCCCAAAAGTTGTTATAGGCCTACCAGGGTGTCCAAGAGTTGTTATGGCCCTACCAGGGTGTCCAAGAGTTGTTATAGGCCTACCAGGGTGCCCCAAAAGTTCTTGGGCCTTAAAGTGTCCAAGAGTTGTTATGGGCCTACCAGTGTGTCCAAGAGTTATGGGCTTCCCCGGTGCCCAAAAAAGTTGTTATAGGCCTACCAGGGTGTCCAAGAGTTCTTATGGGCCACTGATGCCCCAAAAGTTGTTAGGGCCCCCCGTGTGTCCAAGAGTTAGGGGTTTTCCAGGGTGTCCAAGAGTTGTTATGGGCCTGGGGGGTCCAAGAGTTGTTATGGGCCTACCAGAGTGTCCCAAAAGTTAGGGGCCCCAAATGTCTATGAGTGGTAGTTGTGAAGAATGTTAGTGCTAAGTAGACGCTGGGGATCTTACTCAAGGTAACTTGTAATTCTGGGGAGTGTGGTGTGGTATAATGGTATACCTTTCTTTACTAACACCACATACTATCCCTCGTGTGGTATACCTCACTTAAATAACAACATTCAAACCTTTGTGAGAGTATACCTCAGTGTATACCTGAAGTACCCGAAAATACCCGGGGATACCTAAAAAAATACTTAAATAGAGTAAGCCATCTGATTATTTACAATATACTCCAGCAGTATACATGACTAAGTATATCTGCTGGTCTGAAGTTATCATCAAAACTATCCATTAAGTGTATACATCAGTATAGTTATTATACATCAGTATAGTGTATATACATCCGTATAGTGTATATCATCAGTATATTGTATATACATCAGGGTAGTGTATATACATCAGTATAATTATATACATCAGTATAGTGTTTAAAAATTATTTTAAATCAGTATAGTGTATATACATCGGGATAGTGTATATACATCGGGATAGTTTATACATCAGTATAGTGTTTTACATC
>WNWK01051391.1:0-12499 GCA_009830355.1 Cherax destructor
AAAAAAACCAAGAAATAGAAAGAAGAACTTAGACAACGGGAAAAGGGGAAAAACGTTATGGTTTTGGGGCCCCCCTTTTAAGTTTGAATGGAAAGGTATAAATAAATAACCGGAAAAAAAGATCAATGTTGTAAAATTTTTCCATTAAAAAGCAAAGACCTAAAATGACTGGCAAAATCCCAGGCATGAAAACCTGCCATCTCATATTAAGAAAACTTGGAGGCTTCAAGAAATGTTGGAACTGATTAATTTTTTATGACCAATATTGATGAGAGTGATTGCCTTTTCACAGAGTATGAATTAGATAACGCATTAACTAAAGGTCGATCAACGCTCCTGAGAGATGGTATAACCCAGAATTCTCAGAACCAAGGCACGTGCCTGATAATCCTTTGTTGGCACTGTATAATCCGTTACATTGAGGGAGTTCTTCCACTTCCGGGACCATAAATAACAAAATCTCAGCAACCTTCCGTTCCCAGACATCAAACTTACCTTCCAGACTAACACTTTCGCACTAATCTATTCATACCCCTCCCCCACAGATTCCTGGTGCCACTCATTTTTGCCCTCCTGTCCTTTTCAGTACTTCGGAGAAACGGGCCCATCTCTTCTACAGATCAGGGAGCACAAAAATATGAGGGTTCCCGACACTAATAATGCCCTTTTCTGTCATGTCAGAGATCACAGTCATCCTATTGATTGGTCTTTTCTAAAACTGTCACCCTACGTCCAATTTCATAGTCGCCGCCTGGTTGAATCCTCCTTTATAAAACTTTCCCCATGAATCTTACCCCCGCGGTCTCTGTTGATGCTTTCCCCATTACATTGTTAAATGCTCAAACTTCAGAAAAACCCATGACTTAACCTGATTCCTTCCCCTTTCATCTTTCCCCCTTCCCCTTTTTTTTCTCCTATGGGTTTTCCTTTCCTCCGTCCCCTGTGTGTTAGTGACTTTTGTAAATGGTCCAATTTTCGGGCCCGAAACGTCGTAAGCTCCTCCCTTTTTATGGCGGGGTTGTGTGTTATTATTCCTGACCAACAGTCTCATTGTCCATCCCTAAGCCCCAAAGGTGATAATTTAGACCGATCTCCAACTAGTTGTCTTTTAAAATTTTTGAAAGAATGATACTTAACAGACTGTACCACAGAATCAGACACCAACTTTCCTCCCATGGGTTCAAAAGGTAAAAGTGTGCAGAACTGTATCTCCACCTTCTCACCGCACACACCTCTACTAGTTTTACCACATTTTTGACAAAATCTGCATTTGATATTGCGAACAGAACTTTATAATCATAACTAGCTAAAATGAATATTTGGTAGCCTACCTGCTGGATAATAGGATAATTCAAACAGATATCCTCTTCCCTACCAAGGCTTTAGGAAGGGTGGGAAAGAAATGTCCATAGGTACACCGCAGGAGGAGTTTCCCCGTCCCATGCCATTTAATATTCTGATTAATGCCTCCTAAAGGCTCCCACCTACCTCACCTAAACATATACAAAGCTTTGTTTATGACATCATGATCCATACAACAGGGCATAAAAAGATGAGTACCATTCTTAATGAAGTTCAAACAATTTGTAATCGACTAGGCCTCGTAATATCTTCCTCTAAAAGAAAGATATTAACAAGCAAATGGCATCCCCACCCATCTATTTGCAGAGTGAAATCATTAGCTACGTTAAAACTTACAGATATCTTGGTGTAGATGTACTCTTTAACAAATCCAATATACCACAACTAAATAAGAAATGCAAAGATAGACTAAATTCTCTTAAAGCTGTTGCTGGCTACAACCCCAACTATGGTGCTAATGTGAGAATGATGTACATAGCCTATATTAGGTCCTTAATTGATTATGCTGCTCCCATGTTGATATTAGCTAGAGAAAGTTCTTCCGGACCCTTGGAGTTAATGCAAAATGAAGCTCTCAGAATTATTCTTGGCTGTCCCAAATCTACAAAGATTCTTAATATGAGGAAGGAGCTTGGTATTACTAGTATCAGTGATAGGATTGTTGAGATTAACACTGTACTTGGTATTTTTTTTTTTTAAGACATGCTTACAAAAAACAGGATATATCTGCAACTAGGATATATCTGCAACTAGACCGTACTAAACACAATACGGCAATCTTGATCTAAAACATACAATATCTGATTTACATTCACAATCACTGTAACATGTCCTACTTTCTAAATTATCCTCTGCCTTAAAAAACTATTGCATTACACATTTTAATGCTGTTAAACATACCACACAATACTCACAATATACAAATGCAAGCTAAATACTCCTAACACTAACATATCATTACGGAGTGCTCTTACTTCAACAAATATACTTATTTTTTTCCAACTTTACCTTTAGCCATATAATGACCCAAGGAACTATGTTCCTGCCTATTCTGCAACTAATAACATCTTAAAACATTATTATATAGACACCAAAGAACATATGTTCCTACCCAAAACATAACCTAACTACTGACATACTTAAGCCCGCAAAAATCTATATACATTACACAAAAATATATAAACATCAGAAATACAATCGTAAATTTTGTTCACAAAATCCAAAGTTTAATCTCCGAGTTACATCATAATAAACTTCTTACCATAACTCCATTATGTACCTGTCTCCAACAACACATAATGAAACAGGATTCTCTCCTATACTCTTCACATACCTGACACTATTAGATTAAAATGATTCCAACCGGTACATACAATATCTCCTTTTACTGTAATAATAATATTTTTTATTTCGATGCAAGTTACAAGTATACATAATTATTGGTAGTTACAATTATAAAACTGTAATGCAAGGAGAGCCACTGGCATGCCATGTATACTAACTTCTTATCTGTACTTACATACCGTACATTTCAGTACCACACAACACAAACTAATATAAGTAACTAGGTCTTACACAATAACATTAAAACCACACTTATGATTTACCTAATATATTAGACAACGCACATCAATATATATATTCACTCTTTCCTTTAGATATTACAGATCTTAACACATATAGGATTACTCTCCGCAATGATAGCTATAGGAATGCAGTTAGAAGCCTGAGTAGATCTATAACCCACTATGATAACATGAACGTAGATAAGTATGTTTATGGAGCAACTTGCAATGTAAACAGACTGACTGATGTTGTAGAGGCCAGGCTTAGGCTTGGCTACAAGTACTTCTGGCAGTTTGGGAGACACAGATGATGATCAAACTAAATGCAAATTATGTGATCAGGCATATGGTCACTGTCTTGAACACTATGTGCTGAATTGTCCACTTATTGAGGAATATAGAGATAGACAGTATAATAACCTATGTGACATGTCAAGATATCTTATTAGTGAAGGTATGATACCACTTATACTAAGCAAATTTCCTAAATTTGCTTGTAACAGATAAGTAAACTGTAGATATAAATCCAAATTAATTTCCATGAACGTGCCTATCTGTGCGCATGATAATGCGAGCACAGATAGGCATGTTTGTGGAGCAACTTGCAATGTGAACAGACTGACTGATGTTGTAGTGGCCAGGCTTAGGCTTAGCTACAGGTACTTCTGACAGTTTGGGAGACACAGATGATGATCAAACTAAATGCAAATTATGTGATCAGGCATATGGTCACTGTCTTGAATACTATGTGCTTAATTGTCCACTTATTGAGGAATACAGAGATAGACAGTATAATAATCTATGTGACATGTCAAGATATCCTAATAATGAAAATAAGATACCAGTTATACTAAGCAAATTTCCTAAATTTGCTTGTAACAGATAAGTGAAATGTAGATATAAATCCAAATGTACAATTGGTAACCCTTTTGGGGCCTAGTGCCTAGGCTTTTTGTGTATCCATATGCTCTGCGCTACCGTCCACAGGATGGATATGGGGTGCACAATAAACTAGCCACTTCGGTGGCAAAATCTAAAAAATATGTCAGCATAATAATTTATTATTTGTATTAATAAAATTATTAAATTAGATTAAACAAATCAAATCAATAATTTGTGTTGCAATAACAGTTTATATGGTCATTAGATGAGTTACAAGGAGCACAAGGGTACATGAGAATGGATTTCTTTATTTTGTAATGCTGTAGGAACAAAGTTAGATTAGGTTGTATTAATTTTAACAGGTTTATACATTATGATATATAACAGGTTTATACATTATGAGGTATAAGTTTCAACATTTGTACTAGATTATGTTCGATAAATTATTTTTCATTGAGCAATTATGTAAGAGGTGTTGAGGTTAGGGAGTAACACAGTGAATAATGTTATTTTGATAAGATTTTGTTCGGATTTTTAACCCCAGAGGGTTAGCCACCAAGGATAACCCAAGAAAGTTTAGTTAGTTTAATATCTTTATTATGCACCTCATACCCATCCTGTTGGCGGTATTCAAAACATTACAGAACTCTCTCCAGGTAAACTCCAGGTACATAATTGGTCCTGGGACTGGACTCCAAAGTTTTGATAGCTGAACAAGTTACAGAGGTAATGAACTAGATCTAGTCACAGTCATGACCAAGTTACAAAGGCAATGAGCTCTAGGTAGAGCTGGTCACACTCATGACAAGTTACAAGTAATGAACTAGATCTTGTCACTATCATGATAAATTACAAAGGTAATGAGCTCCAGGTAGAGTTGGTCACAATTATGATGTACCCATTTTACTGATGGGTGAACATAGACAACAGGTGTAAAGAAACACGACCAATGTTTATACCCTGGCTGGGAATCGAACCCAGACCCTCGCCATGTGAAACGAGAGCTTTATCCACAAGGCTACCAGAGTTAAGCTCTCGCTTCACATGGCGAGGGTCTGGGCTCGATTCCCAGACAGGGTATAAACATTGGGCATGTTTCTTTACACCTGTTGTTTATGTTTACCATTCAGTAAAATGGGTACCTGGGTGTTAGTCGACTGGTGTGGGTCGCATCCTGGGACACTGACCTAATTTGCCCGAAACGCTCAGCATAACAAGAGGCTTTCTATATAGTAGTATGTCATTGATGTCAGCTAGGCCTGTATACTATGTACATGTACTTGTAGTCAACAGGTTCGATAATATCATGTCAGGTAATGGGAACAAGCCCATTATCTGTCTCAGTGCTGGTGGAAATGATATCGGGAAGAGTAGGAGAGAAGAGCTGCTAGATAAGTACTGGTCAGCTATAGATTTAATTAGGTCTAAGGGAGGGGTCCCAATCATATGTAGCATCTTGTCTAGAAGGGGAGTGGGCAATGGAAGATTGTCTAAGGCAATTGGAGAAAATTGCTGGCTAGACAGATACTGCAAGGAACTTGCAGTCCAATTCATTGACAACTGGGACAACTTTTATGGAAAACTTGAAATGTATGCAAGGGTAGCGGTGGTAGCATTTCCCAAATTGATCGAGAGGGCCATTGCTGACATGTCTTGAATTTTAAATTGATAGAAGATAGAGGAATAGGGTGTGTGGGATACAGTCAGGTTGCAGCACTAGTGTTGAAAATGGAAAGTGTTTAAGACATTATTCCTCATAAAGTTACAAATAATGACAATGGATCAGGTCAGCAAACAAAGGGAGACAGCAGAGGGCAGCGAGAGACTAGTAGGAGCTGCCAGAAGCACCAGGTTTTTTCTCCAACACGCAAGTTATACTTTTTGTATCAAACTGATCATTATTACTCTGTTTAATCATCCTCCAGTGGTCTGTCTCGCGTAACCCAAATAATCCCTACAGGATTCATTAAAATAAATGATACTTGATTTCGTCAGATCCAAGAAATAAGGGAACAAATGACCGGATTCAAAACTGGTATCCTCGACCGGATTCAATAAGCAGACGGGGTTTTAGGTAGCCTTATCAAACACCCAAACAATAACTTAAAGTGGTAAGATTGTCCCAAACACTTATACATGCAAATAAAATAGATACGATACAAATAGATGGAGAACCACTTCAGGGAAGTTATTAGTAGAATATACAGTAATACAGTAAAACAACCAACAAAATCAATCATGAAAACCTGTGTAGTATGCAACCAAACAAACAAACGTTCCACTGGATGGATTACATGCAACTTCTGTGGTAAATGGAGCCACGCCCCTTGTGCAGGCATTTAGGAATCAACTATATGAAATATTAAACCAGGGAAGTGTTTTTGGGTATGCCCAAATGAGACCGAACTGTGGAATAAAATCACATTGATATTAAAAGATGACAACATCAAATCGGCCTTCATAAAAAACATGACAGCATTCTATAACAGTTGGGAAAGTAAAAAATCTGGGCCAGATGGTGATATCACCCCTGGTACAGATGTTGCCCTGTAGACAATAACGGTAAGAACGGAAAAATAAATGATGGTGACCTGAAGGGGGACAGGAGCTCTAGTGGGGAAACAGGTGTAGACAAGGACACACAAAAACCAATGTAACAAACTAGCAATACCACGGTAGATAGTAAACAGGGGGATGCCCCGGGAAATACTGAAGATAAATTACCAGAAACTGATGAAGGCTCCATTGTTAGCACTAATGCCGAAGATAGAAACAAGACAGGAACACACCCACCAATAGGGAATACAATGGGGAACACAGTCACAAAAAAACAGGGCAAATAGAAAACAGGCCTATGTGAATATTATGCACTTGGTATCGGATTTAGATTTTAGATTTTGCCACCAAAGTGGCTAGTTTATTGTGCACCCCATATCCATCCTGTGGACGGTAGCGCAAGAGCATATGGATACACAAAAGGCCTAGGCACTAGGCCCCAAAGGGGTTAACAATTGTACATTTGGGTTTATATCTACATTTCAATTATCTGTTACAAGCAAATTTAGGAAATTTGCTTAGTACAAATGGTATCTTATTTCATGAATAAGATATCTTGACATGTCACATAGGTTATTATATTGTCTATCTCTATATTCCTCAATAAGTGTGTGTTGTATAACACGCGTCCGTCTTGTTCCGTGTTTTTTCGTGTTTTTCGCGGTCTCCTCTACGTGCTAGAACCTTAAAACTGTGCCAGTGATCTTATAAGGTACATCCCTCCAGTGCTCGCAACAAACCAGGCAGAAAACAGTTATACAGAGTCAAAAACAAGGGAATTAGTGTGCCAGAACATAGTGCCATAAAGCCAGAGGGGAACTACCTGGAGTCTACCTGGAGAGAATTCCAGGGGTCAACGCCCCCGCGGCCCGGTCCGTGACCAGGCCTCCTGTTGGACCAGAGCCTGATCAACCAGGCTGTTACTGCTGGCCGCACGCAGTCCAACGTACGAACCACAGCCCGGCTGGTCAGGTACCGACTTTAGGTGCCTGTCCAGTGCCTGCTTGAAGACAGCCAGGGGTTTGTTGGTAATTCCTCTGATGTATGCTGGGAGGCAGTTGAACAATCTTGGGCCCCTGACACTTATTGTGTTGTCACTCAACGTGCTAGTGGCACCCCTGCTCTTCATTGGGGGGATGTTACATTGCCTGCCGAGTCTTTTGCTTTCGTAGGGAGTGATTTTTGTGTGCAAGTTTGGTACTAAGCCCTCGAGAATTTTCCATGTGTATATAATAATGTATCTCTCCCGCCTGCGTTCTAGAGAGTACAGGTTTAGGAACTTCAAGCGTTCCCAGTAGTTGAGGTGGTTTATCGCACTTATGCGTGAGGTGAAGGTTCTCTGCACATTTTCAAGATCAGCAATTTCACCCGCCTTGAAAGGTGCCGTTAGTGTGCAGCAATATTCTAGCCTAGATAGAACAAGCGATCTGTAAAGTGTCAACATGGGCTTGGCATCCCTTGTTTTGAAGGTTCTCATTATCTATCCTGTCATTTTTCGAGCAGATGCAATTGCTACTTTGTTATGGTCCTTGAAGGTGAGATCCTCTGACATGATCACTCCCAGGTCTTTGACATTAGTTTTTCGCTCTATTGTGTGGTTGGAATTAGTGCCGTGTGAAATAACAAAACAGAACGTTTATTTGTCAGAGGAAGGAAAGTCTCCCTGAAAATAGGGTGAAGATAGATCTGTATAGTGAATATATCAGTGGTGCCGTAGTATACAGACAAGTTAATAGATGTTAAAGTGAAACAAAGGCGGAAGTGTAGGCCTAACGAGTTTCGTGTTTGAAATCAGTTGCCAGGGGCCGCCGGGTCCTTACCACACAAGTCGTGTATTGATAATTTTAAACTGTTAGTATACCTGACCAAAATCGAGTGATTACATTGATATAAAAATCTATGAAATACGAAAAGGGGCACAATCCTGAGGAAATACGTAATTTGTCCAGCTGAAAAATACGATAAACAGTGTCGAGTTGTGAGTTGTCAGTGAACGATTTCACTAACATAAGTCCGTATATCTTCCAGTCATTATAGGAAAAACCAGCAGTGTTGTGGTGTAGGAAAAACAAAACAAAAACTAAACCCAGTAGAGTGAACCATAAGTGCACTGAAACCCAGGTGTTAAAGCGGGGTGAGGTTTACCAGGGTGCCAGAAGTAAACAGGGTGCCAGAGGTAAACCAGGGTGCCAGAGGTACGGCCGCCGTACAGTAGGAGCTGCCAGAAGGACCGGTTTTTATCTCCAACACGCAAGTTATACTTTTGTACCATACCGATCATTATTACTCTGTTTAATCATCTTCCAGTGATCTGTCTCGCGTAACCCAGACAATCCCTACAGGATTCATTAAATAAGTGACACTGGATCTTGTCAGATCCAAGAAATAAGGGAACCATTGACTGGATTCAAAACTGGTATCCGAGTCCGGATTCAATAAGCGGACGGAGTTTTAGGGGTAAGATTGTCCAAACACTTACACATGCAAATAAAATAGATACGATACAAATAGACGGATCACCACTTCAGCGAACCTATTAGTAGAATATAAAGTAAAGCAACCAACAAAATCAATCATGAAACCCTGTGTAATATGCAACCTAACAAGCAAACGTTCCTCTGCATGATTTACATGCAACTTTTGTGGTAAATGCTGCCACGCCCCTTGTGTAGACATTCAAGACTCTACCACCCGAGATATTAAACAAGGGAAGTGTTTTAGGGTATGTCCAAATGAGACCGAACTGTGGAATAAAATCACATTGATATTAAAAGATGACAACACCAAATCGGACTTCATAAAAAACATGACAGCTTTCTATAACAGTTGGGAAAGTAAAAAATCAGGGCCAGATGGTGCTACCGCCCCTGGTACAGATGTTGAAATAAATGATGGTGACCTGAAGAGGCACAGTAGCTCTAGTGAAATAAATGATGGGGAAACAGGTGTAGATAAGGACACAAACAAAACAGTGTTACAAACTAGCAATAACACGGTAGATAGTAAACAAGGGGATGCCCAGGGAAATACTGAAGATAAATTACCGGAAACAGTTGAAGGCTCCATTGTTAGCAATAGTAACGAAGACAGACATGAGACAGGAACACACCCACCAATGGGGAACACAGTCACAAAAACCAGGGCAAACGGAAACCAGGCCTATGTGAATATTATGCACTTGGTATCTGCAGGCATGGAAAATCTGGGAAATCAGATGGGACATGCAATTATGATCACCCCAGAAAATGCCGTTCCCATATGAAAACAGGCAAATGCAACCTCCCGTCCTGTAAGTTTTCCACCCTGAAATGTGCCACACATCAATTCAGGAAAGACAGTGCAATAACTTATATTGCCAGGCATACCACCTAAAGGGTACGAGGCGACACAGAACATCCAGACCATGGCAAAATCAGGGTAGCCGCAGCCACTCCGGAGAGAGGTTTTTAGTGCCAGGAAGGAAAAAAAGCTGGCAGGAAATGACAGAAATTGTACACCAACTGCAATCATTTCTGGAGTGGAATCACAGTCAGTGGCCTCCACTCCATTACAACAGATATTAGAGCCAGGAAAAAAAGACCCCCCCATACACTAACTGCACCTTTCAAGGCGGGTGAAATTGCTGACCTTGAAAATGTGCAGAGAACCTTCAACGCACACATAAGTGCGATAAACTACCTCAACTACTGGGAACGCTTGAAGTTCCTAAACCTGTACTCTCTAGAACGCAGGCGGGAGAGATACATTATTATATACACATGGAAAATTCTCGAGGGATTAGTACCAAACTTGCACACAAAAATCACTCCCTACGAAAGCAAAAGACTCGGCAGGCGATGTAACATCCCCCCAATGAAGAGCAGGGTTGCCACTAGCACGTTGAGGGACAACACAATAAGTGTCAGGGGCCCAAGACTGTTCAACTGCCTCCCAGCATACATCAGGCGGATTGCCAACAAGCCCCTGGCTGTCTTCAAGCAGGCACTGGACAGGCACCTGAAGTCGGTACCTGATCAGCTGGGCTGTGGTTAGTACGTTGGACTGCGTGCCAGCAGTAACAGCCTGGTTGATCAGGCTCTGGTCCAACAGGAGGCCTGGTCACAGACCGGGCCGCGGGGGCGTTGACCCCTGGAATTCTCTCCAGGTAGACTCGAGGTAGATACCACCAATACCACCAATCCAATCCAACTACATTCATCTTTGCTAATATACGGGGTCTAAAGCCAGCAACAAACAACAAGGTACCTTACATTCGTGGACTGCTTACAGAGTCAAATGCTATGTTTGCGGCTTTCACAGAGACCACATAAGAGATCACTTGGACAATGAAATATGGATCCCGGGCTACAACCATACAGGTGTGACAGTGTGAACAGGCAAAAGGGGAGGGGGGTTGGCCTGTATATCACAGAGTCACTTATATGTTCAGAACTACTAAATGCCTCAAATGATGTAGTTGAAGTATTAGCAATAAAGGTCGAGAATCAAAACCTGGTCATCGTGGTTGTCTACAATCCCCGGATGCAACGTCCCAACAATTCCAGGAACAGTTTCTGAAAATTGACCACTGTCTGGAAAATCTTCCAGCTCCTGCCCCAACAACTTGCTAGTGGGGATTTCAACCTCAGGCACCTAAATGGAGGAACATTGCAAACAATGTGGTAGCAGAGATAATACCAGGAGGCAGCTCAGATGAAAATTCACAAATGCATGAACTTTTAAATCTCTGCACCAAGTTCACCTTAAACCAGCAAATAGTAGAGCCCACAAGATTAGAGAATACGCTGGACCTCATCTTCACCAACAATGATGATCTGATACGAAATGTCATCATATCAAAAACAATATACTCAGATCACAACATAATATCTTTGTTTTAGAGGAAGATATTATGAGGCCTAGTCGATTACAAATTGCTTGAACTTCATTAAGAACGGAACTCATCTTTTATGCCCTGTTGTATGGATCATGATGTCATCAGCATACCTTATAGCTATATGTTTAGGTGAGGCAGGTAGAGCATTTAGGAGAGCATTAATCAGAAAATTAAATACCATGGGACTGAGAACTCCTCCCTGCGGTGTACCTAGGGACATTTCTTTAGACTCGCTTCTAAAGCCTTGGTAGAGGACAGAGGATACTCTGTTTGACAGGTATCCTATTATCCAGCAGAGTAGGCTACCCCCAATATTCATTTTGGCTAGTTCATGTAGTATAAAAGTTCTGTTCGTGATATCAAATGCAGATTTTAGATCAAGAAATGTGGTAAAACTAGTAGAGGTGTGTGAGGTGAGAAAGGTGGAGATACAATTCTGCACACTCTTACCTTTTATGAACCCATAGAGGGAGGGGGAGGGTTTGGGGTCTGATTCTATAGTACAGTCTGTTAAGTATCATTCTTTCAAAATTTTACAAAAACAGCTAGTTAAGGAGATCGGTCTATCTGGGAAAACAGATGGGAATGAATTATGACCACCCCAGAAAATGCTGTGCCCATATGACAACAGGAAAAAGCAATCTCCCGTCCTGTAAGTTTACCACCCTGCAATGTGCTACTCATCAGTTTAGGAAAGAAGTGCTATAACATATTGCCAGGCATACCACCTAAAGGGTACGAGGCGACACAGAACATCCAGACCATGGCAAACCTTATTAGCCACAGCCACTCCAGAGAGAGGTTTTTAGCGCAAGAAAGGAAAAAAGCTGGCAGGAAATGACAGAAATCGTACACCAACTGCAATCATGTCTGAAGTGGAATCGCAGTTAATGGCCTCCACTCCAAAACAACAGATATTATTGCCAGGAAAAAAGACCCCCCCACCAATCCAACGACATTCATCTTTGTTAATATACAGGGTCTAAAGCCAGCAACGAACAACAAGATACTTTACTGCTTACGGAGTCAAATGCTATGTTTGCGGCTTTCACGAGACCCACATAAAGGATCACTTGGACAATGAAATATGGATCCGGGCACAACCTATACAGATGTACAGAGTGAACAGGCATAAGGGGGGGGTTTACCTGTATATAAGTCATTTTAAAGTTCAAAACTACTAAATCCTCAAATGATGTAGTTGAAGTATTACCGTAAAGACAGAATTAAAACCTGGTCATCGTGTTTTTATACAAGC
>WNWK01051392.1:0-12499 GCA_009830355.1 Cherax destructor
TATATATATATATATATATATATATATATATATATATATATATATATATATATATATATATATATATATATATATATATATATATATATATATATATATATATATATATATATGTCGTGCGATTAGGTAAAACTTGCTATTTTGGCTTAAATAGCAATGCTCTTCTTGCCATATAAGACAAGTGAAAATTTGTGTATGCAATAATTTCGCCAAAATCATTCTGAACATAACGAAAAAATATATTTCATTGTGTTTGTTTATTATTAAATTAATGTTAACATATCTAAAATATATTTAGTTGGGTTAAGCTAAATTAAATTACGCTTGTTGAAATAAGGTTAGGTAGGTTTTCAAAGTTTCTCTTTGTACAAAATTATAAATTCTTACATTAACATAAATGAAAAAAATATATCTTTAAACGTATAAGAGAAAATTTTAGAAAGGACTTAATTTTAGATGAGTTCTTGAGACCAGGCCTCGTGGTGGACCTTAACGCCCAAGGATTCCAGATTTGACAATACAGCGGGTTCTATAACCTTGGACGTAGGTAGATGGGTCTCACTGAACAACAGATTTAATCCAATATCCACGGGATCTTCTCTCCTCCCTGAAGAAGAATCTGGAATTAATTACCAGTAAATACTAAGATAACCTTGTCTGAAAATCAATTTAAGACTCTTCTCATAGACCACCTACTCACCCTAAACTAAATCCTCATACTATAAATCACTTTCAAAAAGGCTCAATGTTATTTTCCTTAAGATGATCTCAATTTTATATTACCATCTTCCTAAACACTTGTTACAATGTAATATCATCATATTGTAATTTTAACAGTATACTATCATCATATTGTAATTTGAAATCAAATATATAGCTAGAATAAACTCAATCAATTTCTCTAATATTATGTACATAGTCTTTAAGTCATCAGATTAAGCTGCCCTAATGCCATGGCATGTCAGTGGCTCTCCTTGCACTTCAGTTTATGTTTGTAACTACCAATATCTATGTAAAATTGCAATGAAATAAAATTTACTTTACTTTACTTATATCGGGACTGGGCCATGGCTCTCGTGACGATTCCGAGAGGAAATAAAGATGGTTCCTTTCCGCAAACTTCAAGCGCATAATTATCACTCGAGGCATTATCTATGACCACGGGCTCTTTGCTAATTCCTTCCTGGCTTAAATCGTTCCCTATCAGCAGATTTACTGATTTGATTGGGAAACCTCCTTCCGAAATACCCACAGCAGCGTACCCTTCGTAGCCATCAACCTTCAGGTATATCTTGTGAAGAGGGACCCTAGAAACATTCCCACCATAAGCTTCTAGGAGTACGTCCATCCTGGTGTAAGTTAGGTCAGTTAAAGGCAACACACCTTTCCTCAAGAGCGTAAGGTAACTCCCAGTGTCTCGGAACGCCTTGATCTCCACAACTCGAGACTCGTCTATCCCGATGTTCCCGGTAGAAAAATAAGGTTTCATCGCCATCTGAACCTTTTCCTCAGACATTTTCATAGGCGCTGTCATCTTGATGAAGAAGCTTTCTGGCTTACGGTACGCTGCTTCGTCCTAGATTCTTCTTGGCCTTGGGATGCAGAAGTAACCATCTGTATCGGGGCTCCTTCCTGAGCCCGTCTTCCGGTGTCGTTTTCCAGCTTTTAACAATTGCTCCCGCTATGACCTCTTCTCTGGCAGTAGGAACATGTAACAGATTTTCTTGCCGGGACGGCCTCTCTGCTATTTATAGCCACTGATCTAACACCATGGCGGGGCGGTGAAAAGGCACGAGCGGCAGCCTCTGGAAGAAATCTCTGGCGAGGTTCTTCCTTTGATGAAGGTGTTCGATCCCTTGCACTAAACTTCGGGTTCTTCTCCATGAGAAGCTTGCCACTAATCAGCTGACTTGAAATTTCGTAATGGTCAGCCAAAGCGGCAGTTTCCATTTCGTCCAGCCCCTGATGATCTATCAAGAATTTGCGCACAACCCCCGAAATGGCATTGAAAAACTCTTCCTGCAGGATCAACTCGGCCAGGCTGTTTACTGTATAGCAGTTCGACTCCCGCTGCAATCTCTCGAATGCTATCTGTTTTTGTCGGGCGAAGTCGACCCATGTTGTCCTGGTAGCCGCTGGAGGGTACGAAAAGCCTGCTGGTAGCTTATTGGGAGCAGGTCGTACGTTCTCAAGATCACCTTTTTGACGACCAGGTACTGTATATACTGGTGGTAGGGTAATGCGGCCACACACTTCCCAGCCTTTCCCGTCAAAGTGGTATGCAATAGTGTAGCCCAGTACTTCTGGGGCCACTGCATATCGCGAGCCTGATTTTCAAATGTGTCAAAATAAGAGTCCAAGTCGGCCTCGCAAAATTTGGTCTCCAGGGACGCTGCTCGATGTATGTCGAAATATGGGCTCTCATGGATATCCGGCCTCCTGAAGTCTTCACCTTGCTGTTGGCGTTCATAGCGGACATTCTCCTGCTTGAACTCCTCGTCATTCAGTTTACGTTGGGCTTCAATCTGAGCCGTTTGTAAGAGTATGAGGCGCTCCATCCGCCCAAACTGGTCTTTAGTGATGGGTCCAGATAGTAGGGGAGATGGAAAGAGTCTCGCAGGCTGCTCTTTTGGACGGGCACCTCCTTCAGGCCTTCCTATAGGACTGGGGTCAGGACTGAGGTGTCTAGACTTCCTTACCTCACCATCTTTCGCGGAGGAATCTGCGTTGCTAACCTCTTCTTTCAGGTCTGTTATGGTTCCTCTACCAGAGGGCAAAGAATTTAGAATCCTCCCAGGATCGAGCCTCGACGCTCCCTCTAAGCCTTCTAAATCTTCGAGGAGGGACATGTGGTCGAGCTTGGATACGAGGTTCTCTACATCCGAGTCTACCTCTTTAGGGACGTCCGGCTGTAGGGGGAAGAGAATGTTCCGTACAATAGAGCGAGTTGTCTCGGTGGTATAGCGCCTATTGTAGGTCACTCCAAGGTGTCTTGCTATTCGCCAGCACTTCTGGAGCGACAGGGTCTCCAATGTCGTCAAGAGTCAATTCCCCAATCATTCGAGGTACGGTATCGTCCATGACAAAGTTGGGTTAGCATTAGTCCAGCAGGAAGTACTCCTTCTCCTGGACCTTGAATCAAACAGCTCCTGGACAGGCCCCCACTTGTTACTTTAATGGTCTGTAGAGTTCCAAAGTAACAATAGGAAAAGATGAGGTAATGCTTTCTTCCTCTTTAAAGTTTCATCTGGGAGAAATAAGCTCTATACAGTATTTTCAAGTTTTTATTCAGTATTTTACTAAGTTTCCTAATATACTTAGTAACTTATATAGCCGTTAAAACACAATACTCAAATAGTAGTTATGAGTAATACTGATGCACTTCACAAAAGATAAATACCTGAAAACATAATAGTTCCAGATTAAATAATCACAATCAGTCCTGGCCACCTTTCAACTTTTCGAGGTTTAACAACAGTAAGAGGGTCGTAATACTCCCTCCATAGATTACCCTATATTACAATACAGCCTGAACTGGCCAGTGACTCATCTCCAAGAATCTTTAGTCGAGACACAGAACACAAACTTATTCTCTTTGCCACCCAGATCCTTATAACAACAGGGCGGTTAAATTCACAGACTCTATCCACATAGCATTTTGAATACTGATAATTCGCCGACCACTCGCTCAGCCCAAGAGGTGTCCATCCAAGGGGACCTCTGAATTCCCCAAGAGTTCACCGAACTCTCAATTGGAGTCTAAATATGAGCTCCACGGCTAGGCACTTTCTTGTCCAGAGGTCAGAATGAACTGTCCTATAGCCGACAACTAAAGCTGACTTCAACTCGGAAAGAGGAGTCAGTGACTAAATGACCGCCGGGTAGATAACGACTGTACCCGTAGTTTAAAACTTTAAAACATCCTATCTATATACACAGCTAATTAAATTAAGGCCAGATAATATTATAAAGTACTCTATCCTCATTTTATCTAATGAGGCTGGATAATAAATAATGAAAGCCTGTCATAGATAATATTTACAGAGGACTACAAACGAGGCGTAACATGAGATAACATTTGAAAAAACTCCAGCTTCAATCATAGACGATGAACAGTCTATGGTGATGTCAACACCATAGCTCAAATTACATGAGCAAGGTAAGTCTTAATTTTACTTGTAGAGCCTATTAAACACTGCAGTAGTTTGGCAGATGCAAGGTGATTAAGGCTGTGAGGTGTGGGCTTTTGAGCCCAACCAAGTGAGTACAACTCCTACTAAGCATTTCGAATAGTGTGAAATGCTGAAATATACGCTCCTTTGGGGCAAAATTATAATTAATACTTGTTATTATGCAGCTTAGGTGAGGGAATACCACGATTCACCGAAGGCTCTTGATACCTCAGAAGGTCAAATCAGTCTATATTAATATATTATTAAATAATATATTTATATTTATATTTAATATATAAATAAAAATAAATATATTTTTATAAATATTATATATGAACATAATACAAGCCACAGAGGTGGAAATCTTCAGCTCAAGTACTTTCACACTTCTCAAAGCTAAACAACAGGAGAAATGAGGGGACGTTTTCTCAGAGTAAAGTAGCTTGGGTGACATCATAAGAACATAAGAAGGAACACTGCTGAAATCCTACTGACTCATGCGAGGCAAGTCCAAGTCACCTCTCGGTTTAAACCAATGACCCACCTAGTCAGGTCAGGTCACATCCACTTAAGGCAGGAGCATGCCATCTGACCTAGTAGTACAAGCTAGTCAGGTCCAACTCACACACACCCACACCCACTCATGTATTTATCTAACCTATTTTTAAAGCTACACAACGTCTTAGCTTCTATGACGGTACTCGAGAGTTTGTTCCACTCATCCACAACTCTATTACCAAACCAGTGCTTTCTTATATCCTTCCTGAATCTGAATTTTTCCAACTTAAAACCATTGCTGCGAGTCCTGTCTTGGCTAGATATTTTTAGCATGCTATTTACATTCCCTTCATTTATTCCTGTTTTTCTTTTATACACCTCAATCATATCTTCCCTAATTCTATGCCTTTCTAAGAGTGCAGATTCAAGGCCCTCAGTCTATCCTCATAGGGAAGATTTCTGATACATGGGATCAACTTTGTCATCCTCCTTTGTACGTTTTCCAGTGCATTTATATCCAATCTGTAATACGGTGACCAGAACTGAGCAGCATAATCTAAATGAGGCCTAACCGAGATATATAGAGTTGAGGAACAACCTGAGGACTTCTATTATTTATGCTCCTTGATATAAAGCCAAGGATTCTTTTCGCTTTATTGCAAACACTTATGCAATGTTGTCTTGGTTTTAGATTACTGCTAACCAGAACTCCCAAATCCTTTTCGCAATCAGTAATATTAAGATCTACATTATTTAGTTTATATGTGGCATGGTTATTTTCTTGTCCAATGTTTAGAACTTTGTATTTGTTTCTATAAACTGCATCTGCCACTTTTCCGACCACTGCATCAGTCTATTCAAATCTTCCTGGAGTGTTCTAATGTCTTCATTAGAATGAATTAGGCGTTCTATTTTGGTGTCATCAGCAAACTTGCTTATGACACTATTTATTCCCTCATCAATGTCGTTTATATAAATTATGAACAACAAAGGGCTCAACACTGACCCTTGTGGAACACCATTCGTGACGCGCCCCCACTCTGATTTCTCCCCATTGATGCAAACTCTCTGCCGCCTATTTGTCAACCATGCCTCTACCCAGGAAAAAAATTCTCCTCCTATTCCGTGTGCCTTAAGTTTCCTCAATAGCCTCTGATGTGGAACTCTATCGAAAGCCTTACTGAAGTCCATATACACAATATCATATTCATTTCCATGATCTACCTCTTCAAACACCTTAGTGAAAAAAGTTAGTTAATTCATAAGGAAGGAACGTCCCTTTGTAAAACCGTGTTGAGATTCATTAATAAATTTATGTCTTTCAAGATGGCTACGAATTGCCTCGGCAGTTATTGATTCCATAAATTTTCTAACTATGGAGGTAAAGTTTATTTGTCTATAGTTCGAAGCTAAGGACCTGTCTCCTGCTTTGTACATAGGTATTACATTTGCCATTTTCCACTTATCTGGCACCATACCTGATTGGGGAACGCCTTCCGCCTTAAGAAAAGAATGGAAAAATAACTAATGAATAACTTGATGGATAATAACTATGATATATTTGTAATTATTTTAATTAAAAATAAATAAAAATAAAAATTGGCCGACACCTCACTCATCTCTTTCTGATGATGCGGGTGACATGGTCAAGGACCTGTCAAACACAGGTTATATTATTTCCAAATTTTATGATCCTCACTTGTCAAACATAGCTTAAATTCTTTCCAAATTTTATTAATTATCAATACAATTGATAATCTAAAAATATTCATTATAATTCTAAAACTAATTTATTAAGTAATTCATTGTATTTCAACATATATTTCAAATATATATATATATATATATATATATATATAATATATATATATATATATATATATATATATATATATATATAGGATGGGGTCCACCTCTGGTGTCAATTGTGGGACCCATTGCCTCGGAGAAGTGGATAAAAAGACTTCAAGGAAGAATATTTAGATTTCTTTCTGAAGCTATTTGAATATTCCACTTCCCTACCACCCCATCTTTTTTTACAAACTTTATTTCAAGACATAATACAATGGGGAGAAAAACAACATAGATAACAACTCAGAGCTACATGTCAAATACTTCGTCCAACTCCCCGGCAGTGGGCCGCGTGCCCAGAATACTGCAGGTATTTCCCTCTGGATCGCAACACTGAGTCTCTGAAAGAGGAAGCTGGTCGCCCTGTGGTCCTTGGTTTCTATGATGAGTTTTCCACCCAGCTCCTTGAGAAACTTTAGAGCACACTTGCCCCATGCTCCATGGGTCTCCGACCCTATTGGGATGAAGTTATAGCAAGAGGGAAGGTCTTCATATTTGCGGGTCTTCTGGATCTCTCTGTGGCTGGCAGCTCCACCCCTTCGGCTAAGGAGTGTGGCAGGTAGGTGTCTGCCAATGTGGCAGCACAGGTGTAGTCCCAAGCAATCTGCTTACCATCCTTCCAGGGTAGCATGGTGGCTCCATCAGGACGCTTTTGACTTCCATCAGACCTCTGCACTTGGGGTTCCCGTTGAGCTGGGCAACGGGCTGTGGCGAGGCTTCTCTTTATGATGTCATTGACCTCCTCATGTCTAGCATACTTCCCTTCTGATGTGTGACACACTAGACCATGAAGTCCGAATTGATCAGCCGTCGCCCTGCCGCAAATACACCTATGTTCGGTGAGTATGGGGGCGGCTAGGCGAAGAGCAACACCAATCCGAATAGCCTGTGGGTCGAGTCGAGTGCCCAGAGAGGAATTGGGAACAGCAAGAAGGAAATCTCCTGAGTGTGGTGCCCTCACCGCTAGGAGACGAGCTTTGTCCTTTCCTGAAGCGTTGGTGAGCATTGTGTTGGAAATTTTTTCCATGGTCGGTTTGTCCCAGTGGGACTGTTTGTGCTCTTTGGGAGGAGCTGGTCTACTGGAGGAGTCTGCCATGATGTCCCACTGCACTGCTGCTTCAATGAACTTGGGGTCTTGAGCTCCCACCACACCTCTCAAACGTTCAGGGACAATCCTCTTGACTAATCCACAGGAGGCCAAACACGATGACAGAAATGCAGGTAACGCTACATGCCTTGCTTTGCGCACCCCTATACATCCAAGTCGCACTGGGAGGGTTGCCTGCTCCCATTGCTGATCCTCTAGTGACAGATTCAGTGCCTTCTTGAAGGTTGATCTCAGGTGTGCGTCATACTCGTCAAGTGTTGGGTTTTCAAAAGAGGGTGCGCACCTCAAGAAGTAAGTGAGTCTTGGCATAGTAAGACACCTTGTGAGGAGATACAGGGCATCATGGGCATCAAGATCACTTATTCTCTCCTCCATTCTTTTCAGGTCATTCACTTTGTCCTTGAGGACAGTGTCGATGGCGTGGTGACCCAGCGGTGCTCCCAGGAGGGTACTGTTGGATGGAGTGATAGTAGTGACTTCTGGGAGGATTGTTTGCACCGCATTGATTATTTCCTGATTTGTTGTGATAATTTCACACTTTGAGGGATTAAGGATGAGTCCTAAGGCTTCTCCTGTGTCTTCACCCGTTGTAGGTCCTCTAACAAGGACTTCCCAGTACCTGCCAGAGTGCCATCATCCAGGTACCAGATGTTGAGCTCGCTGCATAGGCTGGAAGTTAGTTCTCTTACTGCCAAACAGAAGAGAAGTGGAGCGAGTGGATCACCCTGCTGAACACCCTCAGATGAGGAATTTCATGTTCCCCAAACAAAAGAGTCGAGGGTTTGCTGTAGCCAGCTGAAATGAAGGGAAATAGACTGGGGAACCGCTCTCGAACGGCTGGCAAGACCACATCTCTCTTCACCATATTAAAGGCATTTCTAAAGTCAAGTTTGACTATATATATATATATTCTGATTGCTCCCACTCTGTTGCTTATTCTTATATTTATATATATATATATATATATATATATATATATATATATATATATATATATATATATATATATATATATATATATATATATATATAATAATTTTTGAAGGCAACACAGTGGGAGCAATCAGAATAATTACAAGTGACGACACTGTAGCTCCAAAAGATGAGACCACAGCTCAAGCAATAAGAGACAAGCATCCGACAAGGGACACCATAGCCATCAACAACAACCCTGAAGGAGACCCCATCACTGAACAATTAATTTTGCCAGAATCAGAAGTCTATAAATCGATAGTGTCATTTTCAGCAGGATCTGCAGGAGGTTACACTGGAATTAGACCACAACACCTCAAAGAGATGGTAAATCCAGTACTCGGTGCATCTGCATCAATTCTCCTCACCGAATTAACAACTTTTGTCAACAACTGCCTGGCTGGGCGAGTCCCAGAAGAAATTAAACCTTTCTTTTTTGGAGCCTCATTATGCGCTTTGAAGAAGAAACATTCGCCTAGAAGCTGGCAGTTTACTCCAGCCACACCAACTGGGCTTTGGGGTCTCTCAAGGCAGTGAAGCCGCAGCTCATGCGGCAAGGGCCTACATCAGGGACCTACCAGAAGACAAGGCCGTAGTCAAACTTGACTTTAGAAATGCCTTTAATATGGTGAAGAGAGATGTGGTCTTGCCAGCCGTTCGGGATCGCTTCCCCAGTCTCTTTTCTTCATTTCAGCCGGCTACAGCAAACCCTCGACTCTTTTGTTTGGGGAACATGAAATTCCCTCATCAGAGGGTGTTCAGCAGGGTGATCCACTCGCTCCACTTCTCTTCTGTTTGGCAGTAAGAGAAGTAACTTCCAGCCTACGCAGCAAGCTCAACATCTGGTACCTGGATGATGGCACTCTGGCGGTTACTGGGGAGTCCCTGTTAGAGGACCTACAACGGGTGAAGACACGAGGAGAAGCCTTAGGACTCATCCTCAATCCCTCAAAGTGTGAAATCATCACAAAAAAAACAGGAAATAATCAATGCAAGATAGATGAGTTAAGATTAATTGCAAGTGCAGGAAACATAGATATTATTGCTATAACAGAGACCTGGCTCAATCTGAAAGATAGAGAGTTGCCTTCTGAATGTCACATACAAGGCTATAAATTATTCCACACTGATAGGGTCAACAGGAAGGGTGGTGGAGTAGCGATGTATGTCAGAGACAATTTAAATTGTTGTGTTAGACAAGATATAAAATTAGAAGCGTCGGCCACTGAATCTGTTTGGTTACAGCTTCTTGAGGGCCGTGTAAAACTTATCTTGGGTGTGATTTACAGGCCCCCAAATCTTGATAGGGAGTGCAGTAAACTTCTATGGGATGAAATTCGTAAGGCATCTACATATGAAAATGTTGTGCTAATGGGAGATTTCAACTTTAGACAAATTGACTGGAGCAATTTGACAGGAAATTTAGAGTCAAGTGACTTTCTTGATACGATTCAGGATTGTTTTTTGAAACAGTTGGTGACAGAACCAACTAGAGGAAATAACCTGCTAGACTTGGTTCTTGCCAGCAGGGAATCGCTAATTAATAATCTTGAGGTTAATGATGAGCTTGGGGAAAGTGATCACAAATCACTCAGTTTTAATATATCATGGAATTACCCTAAAAATTGCAATCAAGTCTCTGTCCCTGACTTCCGCCTGGCTGATTTCATAGGACTGAAAAATTACCTGGGTAGGCTGAACTGGAATGACCTGACAGTGGGTCAGGTAGGTGGTGATTGCCAATATGACGTTTTTCAGAGAATAGTTCTAGCTGCTCAGACAACTTATGTTCCTAATAGGAAATCAGATCAAACAAAAATGATCCTAAGTGGATGAACAATAGATTAAAACATCTCATTGGTCAAAAGAGAGGCATATATAGGCGAATCAAAAGAGAGAGGGGCAATTAAGTAATCAATATATTCAGTTAAAGAGAGAAATAAAAAAGGGAATAAGAAAAGCAAAAAGAGACTATGAGGTTAAAGTTGCAAGAGAATCGAAGACTAACCCAAAAGGATTTTTTCAGGTATACAGAAGTAAGATTAGGGACAAGATAGGCCCACTCAAAAGTTACTCAGGTCAGCTCACCGTCAGTGATAAGGAAATGTGTAGAATTTTTAACACTTACTTCCTCTCAGTTTTTACACAGGAAGATACTAGCGATATTCCAGAAATAATAAATTATGTAGAACAGGACGATAGTAAACTATACACGATTAGGGTCACAAGTGACATGGTCCTTAGACAAATAGATAAATTAAAACCTAACAAATCCCCAGGCCCTGATGAACTGTATGCAAGGGTTCTAAAGGAATGTAAAGAGGAGCTTAGCAAACCTATGGCTAATCTTTTCAACATATCACTGCAAACTGGCATGGTGCCAGATAAGTGGAAAATTGCAAATGTAATACCTATTTTCAAAGCAGGAGACAGGTCCTTAGCTTCGAACTATAGACCAATAAGCCTAACCTCCATAGTGGGAAAATTTATGGAATCAATAATAGCCGAGGCAATTCGTAGCCATCTTGAAAAGCATAAATTAATCAATGAATCTCAGCACGGTTTTACAAAGGGCGTTCCTGCCTTACAAATTTAATAACTTTTTTCACTAAGGTATTTGAGGAGGTAGATCATGGAAAGAATATGATGTTGTGTATATGGACTTAGAAAGGCTTTTGATAGAGCCCCCATCAGAGACTATTGAGGAAAAGGAGGGATACATTTCAGGGCATTTCCCGGTTATTTTCGTCCGATTTTTTTGTTTTTTGGATACTTTTTGGAAGCATGTACTTGAAAGACTGGAAAGTTTAAAAAAGTTTGGCCAATAAAAAAACAGAGAGAAAAAAAAATACTGTTTAAATGACAAATGGCAGCATCGTATTCCGGTCGGTGGCACTTGGACTGGGAATTTCCCCACTCGTAGAATACGTCTAAGACGAAGTCCCCAGGATTTAATTAATGTAAGATATTTTATCTTCATGCCAAAAAAAAAAAATTGAACGCTTTCAACACTCACCAAAATATTGCCTTTTTTCCCCCTAAAAAAAATTTGAGATATTCCAATTTTTTTTCCCCTGTAAATACAAACACCCTTTTCTTTAGTTCCCGGGAAATTTTTTTTTAATTTTAAACAAATAATGGAGGGGGATGGGGAAAAAAGGGCCCAAAATTTTTTACATTCGAGATAATCGCGGAGGGAAAGCTCGCCCATTTACCTCAAAAATTCATGAAAATCCCCTATTTTTGGGCTTTTTCTATGCATTACTTCATTTTTAAGTGATTTCTTATTGTTTCGTGTTAAAACACCGCTTTATATACCAGAGAGGCAATAAAAAAACTGTAGTCATAAGGGGAAACATCGCTAGACACAAGGTCTCCAATGATTGCCCTCATATTATGTAATTATTATTATTTTGGCAGTTTTATTATTTCTTTTATTTTTTTTTTATCTTATGTCTGATATATTTTTTGAATAAATGGTATAAGTGGATAAAGTGTATTTGTAATAATAACCTCAGAAAAGATATTTGTTGGGGGTGTCAAAATTTATCAAACTTATCAAACCTTTTCTGAGAGCCCCCCTCCCCCCACCTCTGCCCAATGGCCCCCTTTTAATGATGTTTAGTGGTAAAATTTTTGGGTTTGAAAAAAAATTTAAACCCAAAAAAAAAAAAAAAAAATAATTATTTGTGGGGTTTCGATTTTTTTTGTTGGCGGGTCATAACCCTAATATGTTTTTCAGATAAAGTTTTTAAAAGGGACTTTTATTTTTCCAAATTTTGGGGAAAACCCAATGTAATACGACGTTTCTAAAGCAAATTATAGCTATTTGAAACATATTATGTTATGAGCGCGCAACATAAAAAAACGAACCCCACAAGATGAATTATTTTTTTTT
>WNWK01051393.1:0-12499 GCA_009830355.1 Cherax destructor
GTAAGGGTGGTGGTGGTGTAGTGGTGGTGGTGGTGGTGGTGAACGCTGCCACACTTCACTATACCACATACGTTATAGCAGTGGTTCTCAACGGTTCTTGCCCCATGCATCCTTCCCCCTCCCACGTCACACCGACCCAAAAATTGCATTCCAAATAATATACATATAATACTGAAAAAATCTTCCATTTTTTTTCTATATTACTACATATATATTTACTTGGATTATTTTTATAGTAGAGTTTACAGATTTTATAGCAATAGAAAATGTTCATGGATTTCAAAACCTGAATAAAAGTATGTTTTTTATATATTTGTAATTAATTACTTAAGAGACTAAAGTTACTGAAACATACTTTAAATATTCTGATGAAGATTAATGTCAACCTGTGACTGTTCTTCCTTCGCCAATTTTTGTTTACGTTGAGAAGTGTTTGTAAGGTCACAACGCAGCTCATTTTTAACCTCCATTGTGCTCGTGTGAGCTAGTAATGAACCCGTGAATTTTATAATGTTTGTATTCCTCCCTTGCATCTGACGGTCCAGTTTATTCGGCTGCTCAAAAACGTCAACCATCTTACCCTGAACTTCAAAAATAATGTGAGCTCATCTCCAAGCTTAAATACTCTCTCACTTGCATTTACTTTTGAAAACCATCGAACATATGTGTGGGAAAAAGAGGCAAATGATGACCTGAATCCATGCCAGTCCATAACCCTCGAAAGTCGTGAACTGAGGGTTTTTCTTTGACAAAATTCACAATTTGAAGTGGTCTAAAAGCTTCCCTAGTAGAGCTGGAGGTGTTTATGAGGTCAGTCTCTGACGATGGATCATACAATGAATGCCTTTCACTTTTGGAGCTCCGCTTTTCACACAAACCTGAAATCCAGATTTTGTCCCCAACACAGCTGGTGCTCATCTGTACAGCATCACACACATTATCCCACAAAAGATTTTCTTATTCAAAGAAAGATGAAACCTTTTTCCAAAATATATGAGGCCTTGGTAGTTGTTTCAAGAGAACGAAAAAGAAACTCGTCTTTAATTGAACCTGAGTGAACGTATCTTGCAAATACCAGCAACTGGGATTCCACCACATCAGTCGACTCATCAAGTTGCCTTGATAACAAGCCAAATGCTGCAGACTTGATCCGTATAACTTGATCCTTGATGTCATTGACTGTCTCTAATCCTCCTCTGATAGTGAAACCGCTGCAAGTTTTGATCACAATTTCTACCATTTTGAGAGCGCAAGGTTTGATCAGCCTTTTCCCAGTTGCAGGAGACTTTTCTACTTTGCTGTCTCCAATGCTACCACATAAGAAGCTTCAATAATCTTTTGGTTCGTTTCTTGGAATACCTCTGTTGAATCCAGCTTCATTATTTTTTTTTTTTGAGAGCTTTCCCATGACGATCAAAAGAGCTTTTGTTCTTGTGTTGAGGAGAAATATTTTATAAATGTTGCTTCAACTTTATTGGTTTCATAAAATAACTTGACAAAGTTTTGCTACAAATAGCACATTGAGAACTTTCTTCACCATTGATGATAATGGAAGTGAAACCGTATTGAATATATGAATCATCGTGCCTTCTTTTTTTTCGACACTCATGAAGGCCTCCAAATCCCGTGAATAAAAACAAGGAATTAGTCAGATAAAAAGCGAAATATTCATCTATATTTTTTATTTAATCTGTGACATTCAGTAAACTTTATTCTTTGATTTTTTTTTTTTGCTTTCTTTAGTTTACTTTCTCCTTATACATTTCTCACTGACCACTTTCTTTTCCACAGTGTCTTTCTCCTCTCCGCCTTCTTTTTACCTCTCTCTGTCTCCTCATTTCTCGTTTCTCCCTCCATCTTTATCCCCTGTTATTTCCTCTTCCTCTCCTTTCCTTCCATCTCTCCTTCCCTCACCTTTTCTTAATTTATTATTCCTTTCACGCGCCTCGCAGACTTCTTCCTTCTGCTTCCTTTCTTATCCCTTTCCTCATTCCTTCTCCCCATCCCCTCCTTCCTTTTCTCCCTCCTTCTATCATTTTTTTTATCATTTCCTTCCTTCTCTTACGTCTCCCATCTTTCCCTCACCTCTCTATCTCTTCTTCCTCCTCCTCCTTCTCCTCTTCCTCCTCCTCTTCCTCCTCCTCCTTCCTTCCCTCACCATCTTCCTTCACCTAAACAAAGGACTTCCGACCAGAGGCCCTTTGACCCAGGAAGACACTTTCCCTGGTTCCCTGGGGAAGTCAAACACCTACTCTCCCGCCTCCTCCTTCCCCTCCTCCCTTTCTTTCCCTCAAATCCCCTTTCCTCCTTCTTCTCTTCCTTCACCTTTTTTCAAAACCCTCTTTCCCCTACCCTTCCTTCACTTTTCCCTCAAAACCCCCTTCCCTCTTTCTCCCCTTCCATCACTTTTCCAGCGCCCCACCCCTCCCTTTCCTCACCCTTCCTCTGAACCCTTTTCCCTTCGCTCCTTAATTCACCTTTCTTCGTACCTCCTTCCCTCTCCCCCTCCCCTTCCGTGACCTTTTCCTAAGATCTGCTTCCCTCCACCCTTTCATTGCTTTCCTTCCCTTTCTCTCCCACCAATCCTCCCTCCCCCCCTCCCTCCCTCACTCCATCCTCCACCATCATGTGCAGAGACTTGTGTGATGGAGTACGAGAGGGAAACATCGCTAACCTTGATGCTGGCGCAGGGCTCTTGATCCCAGGAATTGCAGTTAAAATCACATTACTTCGAATCACACACACACTGTGACTCGACCCTTGCAAAGACAAATAGGTGAGTACATACGCACACATACACACATATACATACATATTCATACACACACACACACGATCCATTCATAGCTTTAAGAAGAGGTATGATGAAGCCCATGGAGCAGGGAGAGAGTGGACCTAGTAGCAACCAGTGAAGAGGCGGGGCCAGGAGCTATGAATCGACCCCTGCAACCACAAACAGGTGAGTACACACACACACACACACACGCCCCCGGTGGCCTAGTGGGTAAAGCTCTCGCTTTACGCACGGAGGGGCCGGGTTCAATTCCCGGCGGGGCAGAAACATTTCGAAGTGTTTCCTTACACACACACACATACATACAACAGGCCTAGTGTCTAATTGACATGTGCCTAGGACAAAATGGTAACTAACACACACACACACACACACACACACACACACACATACACTCACACACACACACACACACACACACACACACACACACATACACTCACACACACACACACACTCACACACTCACACACACACTAACACACACATACACACACATACACATACACACTCACACACACACACACACACTCACACACACGCATATATATACACACACACACACACACACATACACACACACACACACACACACGTACAAAACCACACACACCAAACCAGTGCACATCTCTTAAACAGTAACGTTATCACTGTTTTCCAGACCACAAATGGTCTGTGTAGCTTGCGCACGCGCGCGCACACAACACACTCCACAATGACACACAAGACGGTCACTAACGGGAAGATAACAGCAGTAACAGAACATATCAGCAACGGGTAAGAAACAGCAAACAGTAATAGAACAGCAGCAACAGACAGTAGAAGGTAACAGCAAGCAGTAACTGCAGATTGTAATAGGGAAGTAACAGCAGACAATTTGGCGAAAGTAATGGAAAGTAACAGTAGATTCTAACGGGAAAGTAACAGCAGATATCAGCGAAAGAGTAACGGCACAGTTACAGTAAGGGGAAAGTGGCGGAAAGGTAACAGCAGACAGTAACGGAAACGTAACAGCAGACAGCAACGGAAAAGGTAACAGCAGACAGTAACGGAAAGGTAACAGCAGACAGTAACGGAAAAGTAACAGGAGACAATAACGGAAAAGTAACAGCAGACAGCAAACGGAAAAGGTAACAGCAGACAGCAAACGGATAAGGTAACAGCAGACAGCAACGGAAAGGTAACAGCAGACAGTAACGGAAAAGCAACAGCAGATGACAACGGAAAAAGTAACAATAGACACAACCGGGAACAAAACATCGAGAGGCTAACGGCAAAGTAACAGCAGACAGGAACAGGAGAGCAGCAACAGACAACAACTGGACAATAACAGAAGAGAACAACGGAAAGAACGAGGGGAGACTACTGAAAAAAAAGTCAAGTAACAATAACATAACCTGTGTGTTCTTGAAAATAACACTGCTTTAAGATCACAAAGAACAATGTTATACAGCGAGAACACAGAAAAAATCAAATCAATAACACAGCAAGAACAGTAAAAACAAGGCAATAACGGTATAAGAACACAGAACAATGCGAGAACAGAAAGAACAAGAGCAATGTATTCGAGTTGACGGGGGAACGATCAGAGTTGACGGGGAACGATCAGAGTTGACGGGGGAACGATCAGAGTTGACGGGGTACGATCAGAGTTGACGGGGAAACGATCAGAGTTCACGGGGGAACGATTAGAGTTGACGGGGTGAACGATCAGAGTTGACGGGGGAACGATTAGAGTTGACGGGGGAACGATCAGAGTTGACGGGGTACGATCAGAGTTGACGGGGAAACGATCAGAGTTGACGGGGGAACGATTAGAGTTGACGGGGGAACGATCAGAGTTGACGGGGGAACGATCAGAGTTGACGGTGGAACGATCAGAGTTGACGGGGAACGATCGGAGTTGATGGGGTGAACGATCGGAGTTGACGGAGGAACGTTCATAGTGACGGGGTGAACGATCAGAGTTGACAGAGAATGAATGATCAGAGTTGACGGGGAACGATCAGAATTGATAGAAAATGATCGGAGTTGACGGAAAATGATCAGAGTTGACGGGGGAACGATCAGAATTGACAGAGAATGATCGAGTTGACTGAAAATGATGAGAGTTGACGAAGAATGATAAGAGTTGACGGGGATATCATCAGAGTTGGCAGAGAACGGTCAGGGTTGACAGGAAATAAATCGAAGTAGACAGAATGATCAGAATTGGAAGTGAAGGCAGGAAATCAAACGCCGGAATTATCAGTAAACGATTAGAGTTCGGAAAACGATAATAAAAAATAACTGAGAGGAAACGGTCAGACATGGCAAAAAAAAAAAAAAAAAGACAGACGTGACAAAAAAAACGGTCAGACGTGACCAAAATGGACAGACCTGACAGAAAGCAGATAAACGTGACAGAAAATGAACAGACCTGACAGAAAACAGATTAATGTGACATAAAAATTAACACATTATTACGGCTGAAAGAAAAGTCCAAAACTAAGAGACTGATAAACGAGCGAGCGAGAGAGAGAGAGAGAGAGAGAGAGAAAGAGAGAGAGAGAGAGAGAGAGAGAGAGAGAGAGAGAGAGAGAGAGAGGAGTCAGCGAAGCTTCAGTGTCTGTGACACGATGGAGGAAACACAACAGTTCATTACGTTAACAAATTACCTTCATTATCGGCAACCATCTGGCTCAAATTAACGGCCATTTCAATAAGATTTTGAGGCGTATACTTGGGGGCAATAAGGACGTAAATCATTAACTTGCATCTGCTGGTTGCTGGTCCCATTAAGTTGCGTAATGCGTAGAATTAAAACTGTAAATAGAATTTTGTTTTGTTATCTTTAAATGCTAGTGGAAAGAGCTATTGTAATTGTTTCCAGAGAGCCAGGATGGGACAGTAGAGTTTCTGTCTCACTCTTTACTGGACGGAGGTTCGAGTCTCCACTGCTCTGCTTTCAGTGACCCACACGAGTTTAATGTCTTGTATAACTAATGTTTTATAATAAAAAATAATTTAGCTCTGTATAATGTATTCAGTTTGAGCTCCAGGTTTCTGATTCTCTAGCCAGTGTTACTTTTTCCTCTTCGAACAAGTCTGCTGCCTTTGAGGAGCTCTGTTATTCGTCGTCTTCTCCTATAGAGGGCACGACTCTCCCTTTCCAACCTGCACCTTCTCTCCATTCGTAACGGTTGAGTGTCTAGTGCATACTTCTAGTGTCACTGAGCTCATCCTTTCGCTGTACTAGTTTATGTCATCGTTTATCAATATATTGTCTTCCCAGCGTATTTCAGCAAGCTCACGATTTATTAACTTCCAGTTGATGGCCTTGTTAAAGTTAAATTTGTGTTTTATTGATTGTGACCAGTATGTTTGTCTGAGCTTCTATTAAGTTGTGGTCCTAGTTCACTGTCTTTGACACTATGGTGTCCCGGACCAGGTCTTCATTGTTAGTGAATATAATAAGGTTTAAGGCACTTTTTTAAGTCTAGATGATTCTGGTATTAGGTAGTATGAGGCGAATTTGACGCAGAATCTTAATGGTTCAGTTGTGTTAGACTGTTGAAACACCGTCCTGGGATCCTTTCTGATATTATAATCTGTCTTACATTCTTCGATTTTAGGCGTTTTAAACTGTGTCCTCTCGTGACGGAAAAGCTGACAAGGAGAGAGAGAGAGAGAGAGAGAGAGAGAGAGAGAGAGAGAGAGAGAGAGAGAGAGAGAGAGAGAGAGCAAAATGTTTGTGATCTCAGCAGCACCGTCTGTGCACTACAAACACAAAAAAGTCCCCCAACGAGGAAATTGTTTGGATGATAAGTGAGGTGGGGTGGACATCCTCCATTAACAATAAAAAACATCCGACTTTCTGTGTGCCCCCCACACTAACACACGAAGTAATGAAGAAGAGCCTGGTAGCAATTAGTCATAGTAGTGGTAGTGTGGTGTCCTCCCTCCTCTCTCTCCTCGTAACTACAAGAAGAGACGACAAAATACGAGACTTGGAGAAGACAGTGGTGAGAGTTTGAGGCGAGCTATTTGGTCGTCCACACAAGTTTATAGGAAGTTAGTGGAGTAGAGGCGAGTTGAGGGTGGTGGTGGGTGGTGGTGGGTGGTGGTGGGTGGTGGTGGGTGGTGGTGGGTGGTGGTGGGTGGTAGTGAGTGGTAGATGGTGGTACAGGAGTGGGTGATGGTGGTAGTGGTGCGGCGATAATGATGATGGTGATGGTGTTAAGGAGAGGATAGTAATAGTAAATAGTATCAGGAATTTATTGCGAATAGTGGTAATGGGTATGGTAGTGGTAAGTGGTATGGGTGAGGTAAGAAGAGGGTGGAACTGGGTGGTGGTGCTGAGAGTGGTAACAGAAAATGGGTGCTTGTGGGCGGGAGTGAATGAGTGTGGTGATGGGTGGCAGTGACAGTGATGGGTGTTCCTAACATCACATTTACCAGTCCATTTCCCTCTCACCTTCCCATCTCCCTCACCTTTCCATCCCCTCACCTTCCCATCCCCCTCACCTTCCCAACCCTCACCTTCCCATCCCCCTCACCTTCCCATCCCCCATCACCTTCCCATCCTCCTCACCTTCCCATCCCCCATCACCTTCCCATCCCCCTCACCTCGCTACTCTACCTTCAATCACCACCTCACAGCTGCCTATACTTTCTCCTTTTATTTCCGTCAAATTTACTAGTTTAATTTACATTATGTACCTTCATTTACTCGTTTATTTTACACAATACATTATTATTTACTCGTTTATTTTACATGGTACATCCTGATACGTCATTCTCATTTTCTCCTTCATTCTGCCTCATACATTCTACCTCACCCATCAAGGTTCCTCATTATTCTCCATTAAACACCAACACCCATCCATAACTCGTCTAGTTATACGAAGCTTCCTGGTATATTCATCAGGGTAATTAATAGTAATTTATGGTAGGGGATAAATGATGGATAATGAGGAGCTTTAATGCCACTTTATTTATTATTCGGACTGGTTAAAGAGGATAAGTGTTCAAGGAAGTGTATATTTTTTTTATTTATAGTTGAAGAAGGGAAAGTAATGTGTCACATATGTTATGTATTGTACCCACAGATGCACAAGTTAGACCATGTGTATACGTTTCGCTCTCATCGTGAGGGGGGGGGGGAATGTATCAGGTTATAAGGGAAAGGGAGAACCAAGGTACGGGTTCGTCTACATACCTGGAGTGTACCTGGAGGGTATTCCGGGGATCAACACCCTCTCGGCTCGGTCCACGACCAGGCCTCCCGGTGGATCAGGGCCTGATCAACCAGGCTGTTACTGCTGGCCACACGTACTCCAACGTACGAACCACAGCCCGGCTGATCCGGTACCGACTTTAAATATCTGTCCAGCTCCCTCTTGAAGACAGCCATGGGTCTATTGGTAATTCCCCTATGACTCGACTGCAAACATGCATGGTGGGAGGCTGTTGAACAGTCTTGGACCACGGACACTTATGGTGTTTTCTCTTAGTGTACCAATGACGCCCCTGCTTTTCATCAGGGGTATTTTGCACCGCCTGCCAAGTCTTTTACTTTTGTTGGGAGTGATTTCTGTGTGCAGATTAGGGACCGGTCTCTCTAGGATTTTCAAAGTGTAGATTATGATATATCTCTCTCGCCTGCCTCCCAACGAGTACAAGTCAAGTGCTTCCAAGCGTTCCCAGTAGTTGAGATGTTTGATGGAACTTATATGTGCAGTAAAGTTCTCTGTACACTCTCCAGATCTGCAGTTTCACTTGCTTTGAACGGAGATGTTAATGTACAGCAGTATTCCAGCCTAGAGAGAACAAGTGATTTGAAAAGGATCATCATTGGCTTGGCATCTCTTGTTTTGAACGTTCTCATTATCCATCCTACCATTTTCTTCGCAGTTGTGATCGTGGCACTGTTGTGATCCTTGAAAGTGAGATCCTCAGACATTACCACTCCCAGGTCCCTCACATTATTTTTTCGCTCTATTTTGTGATCAGAATTTGTAGTATACTCAGTTCTAATTATTATCTCCTCCAGTTTTCCATAACGGAGTTGTTGGAATTTGTCTTCAGTGAACATCATATTGTTCTCCGTTGCCCATTGGAAAACTTGGTTTATATCTTCTTGGAGGTTAACTGTGGGTACTTTCACCGTCCATACTCTTTCCATCTGTATCTTTCCGTCTGTACGCTTTCAAATTTTCAAATAAATTCAACAATTCACATAATAGTATTTTGTTTCTCTTTCATTATTGAATATTTTTAAATAGATTCATTCCATGTTTAAAAATATAATAAATTTTCTTTCTCATATATCTGAGCATAAAAACTACTTTCTTTTTAGTCAGTATACACTCAGTGGTCACTTTCTCAGGTACACCTGTGTACCTGCTCGTTACTGTAAATATGTAACCGTGGCAGCACCTCAGTGCTTAAAAAAACATGCAGACGTGGTCAAGAGTACGGCTGTTGGCCAAACCAAACATGAAAAATGGGGAAGAAATGTGACTTGGACCGCTGAATAATTCTTGGTGTCAGACGGGATTTTCACTCACAACTGTCTCTAGAATTTACAGAAATTGGTGTGGAAAGCATAAAAAAAAATCGAATGAGCAGCAGTTCTGTGAGGAAAGACGCGTTGTTAATGAGAATGGCCAGGCTGGTTCAAGGTGACAGGAAGACAACAGTAACTCAAAGAGCATTACAACAGTGGTATGCAGAAGAGCATCTCTGAACACACGTGTCGAACATTGATGTGGATGGGATTCAGCAACAGAAGACCACACTGGGTTCGACTCCTGTTAGCTAAGAACTGGAAACTGAGGCTACAGTCGGCACAGACTCACCAAAGCTGGATAGTTGAAGATTGGTAAAATGTCGTCTGGTCTGACGAATCGCGATTTCTGATGCGACATACAGACTATTCTGAGGGCAAAGTGAGGCCCTACCCAGTACTAGAATGGTGTAGCTAATAGAGGGCCACTGAGTATAGAAGGTGATCTATAGAAGGAGGTAGATAGTGTGAAAGAGGTAAGGAGGATGGAAGCGATGGGAGACAAGGAGTAAGGAGCAAAACAGGGATTAAGGGAGGAAAAAAAAGGGAGGTTCAGGTAGACTTAATAAATGTAGAAGCTCCACCAGCTACGAGTGATCATTACACAAACTCATGTCAGGAGATTCTTGTCCAGTTTCCTGACGAATAAACCACCACTAACTGAGTGGTCCAGAGCGGCGTTTTTGGATGAGTAGGAGCAATAACTCAAGGGCGGGTAAGGAATTCAAGAAGTAGATAAGGAACTCAAGCAAGGAGTAGGTAAGGAACACTGTCTAGATGTGAACCTCTCAAAAGTACACAAACTTAGCATTTGAAAATCCAGTGAGGTTGGCTTAAACCCAACTCCCATGGAAGCTTCCTGGGTTCAAAACCATAGAGCTGAACACTTCTCCACGTTGAGGGACTGACCACCTCCAAATTACCACTTCAAGGTAGGTGGACTGATCACATCACTTTACCTCTCCACTACTACCGCTGTCTCAACATATAGTCACCTCTGTACGGGACTGAAGAATCCTCCGCCGTAGGCGAAATCTTTCGGAAATAGTTCTAATTTTTGCAAGTCTCTTACTCAGCTTCCTGGGTCTTGTCTGGTCACTTTCTCCTTTGTACCTTTGTCTCCTATTTCTTCATCCCTTATCCCTTGTTCCCCTTCCCTCTCATCTTTCCTCTGAGAGTACATATTGGAGAGAGGAGGGCGAGGGCTAAATCTTATCTGACTGGCATCTGATTGATGAAGGTATCTTAGGAGTGCTCTCTCTCTCTCTCTCTCTCTCTCTCTCTCTCTCTCTCTCTCTCTCTCTCTCTCTCTCTCTCTCTCTCTCTCTCTCTCTCTCTCTCTTCTCTCTCTCTCTCTATCTATCTATCTATCTATCTATCTATCTATCTATCTATCTATCTATCTATCTCTATCTCTATCTCAAGGACCCCAATGGAAATAAGTCACTATGTCTGACCTTTTTTGGGATTATCCTAGGTAGTTTACACTATGTATAATAACTGCACATATATGTACCAGTGCCTAAATAAACATACTTATGTTATATGGTGCAAAATTCAAGGTGTGTGTGTGTGTGTACTCATGTAAGCTCAGCGTGCGTGTAGAGACTTGAGCGTGCATACACACACACACACACACCATACACACACACACTACACACACACATACACACACACACACAGGTTAATCAACGCCAGACAGCACGGTTTCAGGAAGGCAAATCCTGTGTAACAAACCTCCTGGAGTTCTATGATAAAGTAACAGAGGTAAGGCAAGAGAGAAGGGTGGGTTGACTGCATTTTCTTTGGACTGCAGGAAGGCCTTTGACACAGTTCCTCACATGAGATTAGTAAAAAGATGGAAGACCAAGCGTGTATAACAGGAAGGGCACTGGAATGGATCGGGAATACCTCACAGGGGGGCAACAACGGGTCATGGTGCGTGATGAGGGTATCACAGTGGGCGCCTGTGACGAGCGGTGTACCGCAGGGGTCAGTCCTAGGACCAGTGCTATTCTTGCTATATGTGAATGACATGACGGATGGGATAGACTCAGAAGTGTCTCTTTTCGCAGATGATGTGAAATTATGAGGGAGAATCACATCGGATGAAGACCAAGCAGGACTTCAAAGTGACCTGGACAAGCTTGACATCTGGTCAAGCAACTGGCTTCTCGAATTTAACCCCACCAAATGCAAAGTCATGAAGATCGGAGAAGGGCAAAGAAGACCGCTGACAGAGTACAGGCTAGGTGGACAAAGGCTCAAACCTCAACAAAGGAGAAAAAACCTTGGGGTGAGTATAACACCAAGCACGTCTCCGAAGCCACATCAACCAGATAACCGCGGCGCATATGGGCGACTGGCAAACTTAAGATTGGGGTTCCGTTACCTTAACAAGGATCGTTCAAGACACTGTATACCGTATACGTCAGGCCCATACTAGAGTATGCAGCACCAGTCTGGAACCCACACCCGGTCAAGCAGTCAAGAAACTAGAGAAAGTGCAAAAGGGTTTTCGACAAGGTTAGTTCCACAACTCAGGGGTCTGTCTTATGAAAAGGCTGAGGGAAATAGGACTAACAACACTGGAGGAAAGAAGGGTCAGAGGAGACATGATAACGACATACAAAAAAACTGCGGGGAATTGACAAGGTAGATAGTGACAGGTTGTTTCAGAGAGGGAACACAGAAACAAGGGGACACAACTGGAAGCTGAAGACTCAGATGAGTCAAAAGGGGTGTCAGGAAACATTTCTTCAGCCACAGAGTAGTCAGGAAGTGGAATGGACTAGAGAATGATATAGTGGAGGCAGGAACCATACATAGTTTTAAGACAAGGTATGATAAGCTCATGGAGCAGGGAGGCAGAGACCCAGTACAGACAGCGAAGAGGCGGGGCCAGGAGCTGAGTCTCGACCCCTGCAACCACTTTGGTGAGTACAATTAGGTGAGTACACACACACACACACACACACACACACACACACACACAAAAAATACACACACCTGGTCAAGCACGTCAGAAACTAGAGAAAGTGCAAAAGGTTTTCGACAAGGCTAGTTCCCGCTCAGGGGACTGCCATATGAAGAAAAGGGTTAGGGAAAAAGGACTAACAACACTGGAGGACAGAAGGGTTAGAGGAAAAAAACAC
>WNWK01051394.1:0-12499 GCA_009830355.1 Cherax destructor
TCATCTTTCCCCCTCGCTCCCCCCCCACCCTTTCCTTAACCAAAAACTTCTGTGCATCTAACCCCTTCTTTAACCTACTCCCATCTTCGACCCCATTGCCTACCTCTCACAGCCCATCTACCCTCCAATAGTTGTTTATATCTTACCCTAACTGCCTCCTCTTTTAGTTTATAACCTTCACCTCTTTTTCTTCTGCTTCTATTTTCCTTGTCCCCATCTCCTTTTACCCACTTTAGCTACAACTAAAAGTGATCTGATATATCTTGGCCCCTCTATAAACATGTACATCCTAAATCTACTCAACAGTCTTTTATCAAAATTACATGTCAACAAACTACTGTCATTACGCCCTACATCATATCTTGTATCTTATTTATCCTCTTTTTCTTAAAATATGTATTACCTATAACAAAACCCTTTCTATACAAAAGTTCAATAAAAGGGGCTCCCATTTTCATTTACACCTGGCACCCCAAACTTACCTACCACCCCTCTACATGTTTCTCCTACTTTAGCATTTAGGTGTTCTAGTCTCCCTCGAGGGGGGGGGTTATAACCTTCATCACGATGAGTTATGCAAATCGTGTCAGATAAAACCCCAACAGTGGCACTGTGAATGATTCTTCAAAACTTGCTCTAGCAGTTGCTGTTCGGAGCGTGCTACAGGTGAAGTTCAACACCATATTGCCCCTGAAAGAAGCATTTATTGTTGTCTGCAACAATGATGAAGATAGAGAAGCTACTCACTACAACACCCCCACCACTCTCTCTGATAAAGGTTTACTGTCATGTCATCTCCAGCTTTCGGGCAAGAGGACAGTTTTCCTTTAAAAAACTTGATAACCTTCTCACAGTTCAACCCATAGAAATCAAAACATCCTTTAAAATCAAAAAAACATGGGCCCGTGGGAGCATCATGAAAATACCTCAGCCCCTGCTCAAGGTCCGTTTACTGGCGTCAACAGGGCTCCCCTGCATTGCCGCGGTCTTGCTGTATTTCCCGTCAGCCCCACCTGCCAAGCTGAAAATTCCACCTTTTCCCACTTTTGGACCTTTACTCTTATGCACACAACACCAAAGACTGTCCTGTAAAGGGAAAAAGGTTTTACTACATGTAGTAGTGAAGGCCATGTTTTTAGATCATCACCCCCTTTTTCCCCAACACCATCTTGCCTCAATTGAAAAGAAAGTCCCCACCTCTTGTTTAAATGTCATTAAAGACTTATGAAAAAACCCAAAGCACACAGAAAAAGTCATCTTAAAAATCACCCACCTATGTTATTAAAAACTACAAGCCCACAACTAAAATTCCCCAAAGTTTCCCCAGAACCACTACTACCAACATCGCACCTGCCAGTACCCAAACCATCTATTTGTATGGTCTATGCCCCTTATGCATAATGTTGCTTTTCCCTGGGACATTCAACACCCCCATCAAAACTTTTCCCAAATTAAACAACATGCCAGAGTTAAAATTTCCCCAGATTCTCCACCATCTTCTTGATCTCAACAACAACCACACCCTTTGGGTCATTTACCTGCTGGTGGCTCAGGCTCTTTAACACCAAACCCATCTAATACTGATTCACGAACAACAACCCAAGGCGCTCACCACCACCTCACACCTCTCCAAAAACCAATCAGCTGCCTCCTTGCCCGTCTCGCTCAACCGCCCTTTCCCCCAATGGGGCCCTCTCCTCCTACTGCCAATCAGAGACTTCGTCTTCCCCGCCTCCCACTCCGTCACTACCACCATGTACTATCATGGTGTCAGATATTGGACTACTCGAAAATTTTCCCCACAACAATGATGCCCACTGAGCAATAAACGTCTATGAAATGACCTCCCAACCTGAAATAATGACACCATCATCACCCAATTTGCAGACGATGTTATTCATGTAGTGTCGTCCCCCCCATAACAGGTGCAACAAAATACAGGAGAGTAATAGCGAAAATGAATGAGAACTACGAAGAACTGCTAACTGGGAGAAAAAGTGGAGATCACTCCAACCGGAAAGCCCTATCAGTCATTGGCTGTCTCCCAACAACCATTGAAGATAAAGGGGTATCTCCATAAGAGGTACAAGGGTTGATATCAAAACCCGAACAAAATCCTGGGATATGAGATCGACAGACTACTTAACTCTACCTCACACATCTCTAAAGTAACCTGGAAAAAGCCCGCCTCGGCCAACTATTCAGATTCAATGAAGCCCCCACACCCAAGAAGCACCTATATAGATGATGATCAGCCCTTGTTGGAATACCCTTGTGTACCCTATCACTAACAACTAAAACCAACAACTGCGGCTTCAAGGGGTCAGAACAAAGCTCTCCGCTTATCACTGGGACCAGGTTGAGAGACAGAATCAAAATGAAGACCTACATGTACAACAAGAAATCACTGCAATTAATGTAAAGGGTAGATAAACTAGCGAAAAAACAGCTTTCGACATGCAAGAACTATATGTACCTGACAGAGAAAACCCCCAAACCCGTAAACACATCCGATTACATCATCACCCCACCCACGAACCCAAAGAATGGCTCTGCAACAAGGTTAAGCGCTCATTCACAATGATAACTACCAAAGACCAAGAATTCTGAGTGATCTCCCCATTGAACCAGAAGGGTGGATCCTCAGACCCAGTCTATGTTTAACAGCATAGATTAAATACTCCCCATTATGGGTGACCTACCACCAAATTACATTTTAAAAACCAACATTTAACACCACGAACCCTATCTGGCCCACCTCAGAAACAGCTTGTCAGCCCGGGGCAACCACCAATACCATCATAGCCCAGCAACTCCCTGTTGCAGCGAAACTGTTTTGACCAGCCCCGGCTACCATCCAGCAACACCAAACCCAGCAAATACCACCTGTTGCAGCAGCCTTCCTAAAAAAAAAAAAAAAAAAAAAAAAAAATTAAAGTGTCTTCAAATAATATTTTTTTTTCCAACTCAGTCACATGTTTGAGACAACAGGTACCTGTGGGGACTGAGGGGTTTAAAGGTTTCCCCCCCAAAATTTATTTATGTATTACCTACATAAAAACCACACATATTATGTTGCCCCAAAAGGGATGGGCCACTTCCAAAACCCCTAACCTCCCCCATCCCACCTATTTCCCAATTTCCATCCTTACCCACCCTTCTTCCTTCCCCCACCTTACCGACGCTCAGGTCAAATCCAGCTCCAGCTCCATTTCAGACCCCCAAAAAATACACTTCAAAAGCACTTCCAAAATACACTTACATAATTGTTCGAGTTTTGAGGTGATCGACACTCGGTCCGCTGTATAGAAAGGCCCTTGTTATGCAGAGCATTTGGACAAATTAGGTTAATTTTTTCCCACAGGATGCGACCCACACCAGTCAGCTAACACCCCAGGTACCTATGTACTACTGCTGGTGAACAAGGATAGCAGGTGTCTTAAGGAAACACACCCAGTTTTTTTTCCCCTATACCAGGAATGAACCACAGATGTCAATTTGTGAGCAGAGTGTGTGAAGCTAACAATTTCTAAAAAATAGTGGCTTAAATTGAGGTTAGGGGTAGGGAAACCAAGGTGTCCTGTGGCTTCATAGACAGTGCACTTGCTCACACACTGAGGTTTGCTCAAGGCAAATTCCTTAAGGAAAAGGAGGAAGATGCAAACTAGAAAGAGAGAGGCGCCCCCTATACAGGCGAAGGCAAAGAAAAACGGAACAGCTACAGGAGGCCAATATCTCTGAAGTATGTAGGGAGACATATAGAGAAATAGCAATCAATTAAAACTAAAGGAATCTTACAGGAATCAAGAGACACGGGAAGAACTAAAAGCCATAAATGAAATTGAAAGAAACCCTAAGTAAGTGGTACCCGAGTTACGATATTTTTCGTTCCAGAATGCTGTTCAAGTGCCATTACCAAACGAATTTATCCCCATAAGGAATAATGTAAAAATAGACTAGTCCTTTTACACCCCAAAAATATACTTACAAAAGCATTTAAAAATAAACTTACATAAAAGGGCGATTTTGGGGACCATCGAACTCGAGGTACCACTGTATTTCTTTTCCTATGCAAAATCAAAGTGAGAACAACAACCAGTATTGGGCCCCTACTTAAACGAGATGGGTCCTACACAGATGACAGCAAGGAAATGAGTGAGTTACTTAAATCCCAGTATGATTCAGTCTTTAGCGAGCCACTAACCAGACTGAAAATCGAAAACCTAAATGATTTTTTTATGAGAGTGCCACAGACCTTGACAGACGCATGCCTTTCTGACATCACCACGACGCCAAATGACTTTGAAAAGGCAATAAATGACATGCCCATGCACTCCGCCCCCAGGCCCAGACTCATGGAACTCCGTGTTCATCAAGAACTGCAAGAAGCCCCATCACATGCTTTTAACATCCTATGGAGAGGGAGCATGGACACTGGGATCGTCCCGCAGCTACTAAAAACAACAGACATAGCCCCGCTCCACAAAGGGGGCAGTAAAGCAATAGCAAAGAACTACAGACCAATTGCGCTAACGTCCCATATCATAAAAATCTTTGAAAGGGTTCTAAGAAGCAAGATCGCCACCCATCTTGATACCCATCAATTGCACAACCCAGGACAGCATGGGTTTAGAGCAGGCCGCTCCTGTCTGTCCCAACTACTGGACCACTACGACAAGGTCCTGGATGCTCTAGAAGATAAACAGAATGCAGATGTTATATACACAGATTTTGCAAAAGCCTTTGACAAGTGTGACCATGGTGTAATAGCACACAAATGCGTGATAAAGGAATAACAGGAAAAGTTGGTAGATGGATCTATAATTTCCTAACATGTAGAACACAAAGAGTAGTAGTCAACAGAGTAAAGTCTGAGGCAGCTACTGTGAAAAGCTCTGTTCCACAAGGCACAGTACTTTTCTCCCATCCTATTCCTCATCCTCATATCAGACATTGACAAGGATATAAGCCACAGTGTTGTGTCTTCCTTTGCAGATGACACCCGAATCTGTATGACAGTGTCCACCGTTAAAGACACTGCAAGACTCCAAGCAGACATAAACCAAATCTTTAAATGGGCTGCAGAAAACAATATGAAGTTCAATGATGAGAAATTTCAATTACTCAGATACGGAAAACGTGAAGAAATTAAAATCTCATCGGAGTACAAAACTAATTCAAACCACACAATAGAGCAAAAAACTAATGTCAAAGACCTGGGAGTGATCATGTCAGAGGATCTCACCTTCAAGGACCATAACAATGTAGCAATTGCATCTGCTCAAAAAATGACAGGATGGATAATGAGAACCTTCAAAACCAGGGATGCCAAGCCCATGTTGACACTTTACAGATCGCTTGTTCTATCTAGGCTGGAATATTGCTGCACACTAACTGCACCATTCAAGGCGGGTGAAATTGCTGACCTTGAAAATGTGCAGAGAACCTTCACCGCACGCATAAGTGCGATAAACCACCTCATCTACTGGGAACGCTTGAAGTTCCTAAACCTGTACTCTCTAGAACACAGGCGCGGGGATACATTATTATATACACATGGAAAATTCTCGAGGGCTTAGTACCAAACTTGCACACAAAAATCACTCCCTACGAAAGCAAAAGACTCGGCAGGCGTGTAACATCCCCCAATGAAGAGCAGATGTGCCACTAGCACGTTGAGGGACAACACAATAAGTGTCAGGGGCCCAAGATTGTTCAACTGCCTCCCAGCATACATCAGGGGATTACCAACAAACCCCTGGCTGTCTTCAAGCAGGCACTGGACAGGCACCTCAAGTCGGTACCTGATCAGCCGAGCTGTGGTTCTACGTTGGACTGCGTGCGGCCAGCAGTAACAGCCTGGTTGATCAGGCTCTGGTCCATCAGGAGGCCTGGTCACAGACCGGGCCGCGGGAGTTGGGCCCCTGGAATTCTCTCAGGTAGACTCCAGGTAGACTGAGTGTCCAGGGTTCAATCCCAGCTGGGTGGGGAAAGTTGGGCATGTTTCCTTACCCCTGCTGTCTTTCTATACCCACAAACAAATAAATTAGTTGTATTTTTCATATTGTGTACCAACAATGTTATGAAAGCATTAGTATACACTTAAACTGAGTCATTTGTCTAGTTTCCATACTATTCCAGCTGCAACTGTCAGATATGTTGAAGAAGTTAAAGGACATAGAAAACATAGACCAGAAGTTGGTGGCACAGTTTTTGACTATGGGGAGTCCAAGTGACCCTTTGGCAGAACTTGAGAGATGGGGTGAGCTTGGAGAACTACAGCAGGTATGGAGAAGACATGCTTATGATGATAAATGAGACACTTGTGTTACGTTTGGGTAACGTTATTCTGGAAATGTTTCACCAGAGTAGCTTCTTCAGTCCAATGCAGAGAAAAGTGAAAGATGAGTAGTTTGAGGTAATCAGTCCCTCAGCCTGGAGTCGATGTGTTCAGTCCATCAATCTTGACTTTTTTCAAGTGTCTCATTTATTAACTTGTCACTTTTGCAAATCATTTATTCACATGCTTATATAACCCAGGTGGAATTACATACAGTGGTACCCCGAGTTTCAGCCATAATTCGTTCCAGAATGCTGTTCGAGTGCCGTTACCTAATGAATTTATTCCCATAAGGAATAATGTAAATTAGATTAGTCTGTTTCAGACCCCCAAAAATACTCTTACAAAGGCACTTACAAAAATACACTTACATAATTGTTCGAGTTGGGAGCTGTACAAAACTCGGGGTACCACTGTATTATTATAACTGTAGCATATTTTATTTATATGAAGTACTAAACCCATGGAGACAAATAGAACAAAACCAACAAATGATGAAAAAGACATAATTCCAGAGAGGAACTGTCCTGAGATATTTTATGTGTGCCACAGGCTTCTTTAGCAAATACATACTCAGGGATGTGCAACAGGTAAATCTATATGAGTTGCATGTTCCATGGGCGAATTGTCTCAATGAAGTTAAACTCTGCAGATGCATTTTTTCACCACCCCCTACCAAACCCATGTGGGTCATTCACAGAACAGCGTGATTAAGGTTCAGTTTTTATTCTAAAGTTTGCTAATGGTGAGATAGACTCAGTGCTCACACAAACATTTTTCCACTTTAACCCAAGACATCCTTATACCTGGAGAGTACACCTGGAGTACACCTGGAGACTATACCTGGATACTATACCTGGAGACTATACCTGGAGAGTACACCTGGAGACTATACCTGGAGACTACACCTGGAGAGTATTCCTGGACTACACCTGGAGAGTATGCCTGGAGAGTACACCTGGAGAGTACACCTGGAGAGTACACCTGGAGAGTATACCTGTAGAGTACACCTGGAGAGTAAACCTGGAGAGTACACCTGGAGAGTAAACCTGGAGACTACACCTAGAGAGTATTCCTGGACTATACATGGAGAGTATACCTGGAGACTACACTTGGAGAGTACACCTGGAGACTACACCTGGAGACTACACCTGGAGACTACACCTGGAGAGTACACCTGGAGAGTTCACCTGGAGAGTATATCTGGAGAGTACACCTGGAGAGTATACCTGGAGTATATCTAGAGAGTACACCTGGAGAGTATACCTGGAGTATATCTAGAGAGTACACCTGGAGAGAACACCTGGAGAGTATACCTGGAGAGCATACCTGGAGAGTACTCCTAGGCAGTATACCTGGAGAGTACACCTGGAGAGTACATTTAGAGAGCACACCTGGAGAGTACACCTGGAAAGTATACCTGGAGAGTACACCTGGAAATTATACCTGGAGAGTACACCTCCTGGAGAATACACCTGGAGAGTACACTTGGGGAGTATATCTGGAGAGTACACCTGGAGAGTACACCTGTTTAGTATACCTGTAGAGTACACCTGGAGAGTACACCTGGAGAGTTCACCTGGAGAGTATACCTGGAGAGTACACCTGGGGAGTATATCTGGAGAGTACACCTGGAGAGTATACCTGGAGAGTATACCTGGAGAGTATACCTGGAGAGTACACCTGGAGAGTATATCTGGAGAATACACCTGTAGAGTACACCTGGAGAATATACCTGGAAAGTACACCTGGAGAGTATACCTGGAGAGTACACCTGCTTAGTATACCTGTAGAGTACACCTGGAGAGTTCACCTGGAGAGTATACCTGGAGAGTACACCTGGGGAGTATATCTGGAGAGTACACCTGGAGAGTACATCTGGAGAGTATTCCTGGAGAGTATTCCTGGAGAGTACACCTGGAGAGTATATCTGGAGAATACACCTGTAGAGTACACCTGGAGAGTATACCTGGAAAGTACACCTGGAGAGTACACCTGGAGAGTATACCTGGAGTATATCTAGAGAGTACACCTGGAGAGTATACCTGGAGAGCATACCTGGAGAGCATACCTGGAGAGTACACCTGGGCAGTATACCTGGAGTATACCTGGAGAGTATACCTGGAGAGTACACCTGGAGAGTACATTTAGGGAGCACACCTGGAGAGTATACCTGGAGAGTACACCTGGAGAGTATACCTGGAGAGTACACCTGGAGAGTATACCTGGAGAGTACACCTGGAGAGTATACCTGGAGAGTACACCTGTTTAGTATACCTGAAGACTTCACCTGGAGAGTATACCTGGAGAGTATTCCTGGAGAGTATACCTGGAGAGTACACCTGGAGATTACACCTGGAGAGTACACCTGGAGAGTACACCTGGAGAGTATACCTGGAGAGTACATCTGGAGAGTATTCCTGGAGAGTATACCTGGAGAGTATACCTGGAGAGTATACCTGGAGAGTATACCTGGAGAGTATACCTGGAGAGTATACCTGGAGAGTACACCTGGAGAGTACACCTGGAGAGTACACCTGGAGAGTACACCTGGAGGGTACGCTTGGAGAGTATACCTGGAGAGTACACCTGGAGAGTATACCTGGAGAATATACCTTGAGAATATACCTAGAGAGTACACCTGGAGAGAGTTTTGAAGGGTCAATTCCCCCGTGGCCTGGTTTGTGACCTGGCTTTGGTTATTTAACCAAAGAAGTAAACATCATTAGAGTTTTGATATAAATAGTTTAGAAGACAGACAAGTTGAAGAATGAGACACTTGTGGAACATTGGAAATCTTTATTGAACAAACATTTCACCAGCCACTGACTTGATGGACTGAACACATCGATTCCAGGCTGAAGGACTGATTACCTCTAACTCTTCATATTCTACTGTTCTTCTCTGTAATGACCGAAGAAGCCATTGGCTGGCGAAACATTTCATCATTAAAAATTCCCAAATGTTGCATAAGTGTCTCATTCTTCATTATTAGTGTTGTGCAATGTATGTCAGTTTTAACAGACTGTGGAGTAGACATGTGCATTACTGAAAGCATTTACTACAGAAACATTTTGGTAATCATACTTGTTGGTGGTGTTTTATTAACAAATGTCCTAAGTAGAGAAACTTTCGTTTTTCTTTTTGGTTCACAATGCCTTTGTGGGATGCATCCAGTTTGGTGAAGAAAAAAATATCCTTAGTGTTGCACATGTGTTTTAACTCAACATTCCTAGGGTAAGAGGACAGGATTTTTTTTTTATAATCCTTGGGGTTACTTAACCCCATAAGGAAGCATCATTAGGGTTACTTTATCCAAGAAACATCCTTAGGTTTATTTAGCTCAAGAAAACATTCTTAAGGTTATTTAACATAGAAGGGATATTCTTCTTTCTTTCAACAAACTGGTAGTATCCCACTGAGGCGGGGTGGCTCAAAAAAGAAAAAGAAAAGTTTCTCTTTTTTAACTTTAGTAATGTATACAGGAGAAGGGGTTACTAGCCCCTTGCTCCCGGCATTTTAGTTGCCTCTTACGACACGCATGGTTTACAGAGGAAGAATTTTGTTCCACTTCCGCAAGGAGATAAGAGGAAATAAACAAAAACAAGAACTAGTAAGAAAATAGAAGAAAACCCAGAGGGGTGTGTATTATATGCTTGTACATGCATGTGTAGTGTGACTTAAGTATAAGTAGAAGTAACAAGATGTACCTGAAATCTTGCATGTTTATGAGACAGAAAAAAGACACCAGCAATCCTTTCTTTCTTTCAACACGTTGGTCATTTCCCACTGAAGCGGGGTGGCCCAAAAGGAAAAACGAAAGTTTCTCCTTTTACATTTAGTAATATATACAGGAGAAGGGGTTACTAGCCCCTTGCTCCCGGCATTTTAGTCGCCTCTTTACGACACGCATGGCTTACGGAGGAAGAATTCTGTTCCACTTCCCCATGGAGATAAGAGGAAATAAGAACAAGAACTAGTAAGAAAATAGAAGAAAACCCAGAAGGGTGTGTGTATATATATGCTTGTACATGAATGTGTAGTGTGACCTAAGTGTAAGTAGAAGTAACAAAACATACCTGAAATCTTGCATGTTCATGAGACAGAAAAAAGACACCAGCAATCCTACCATCATGTAAAACAATTACAAGCTTCCATTTTACACTCACTTGACAGGACAGTAGTACCTCGCTGGGCGGTTGTTGTCTACCAAACTACTACATAAGTGAAGGGATATTAACCCAGCATAAGTTCCATACACTCCGTGAGGAAGTGGAGAAGAATCCTTCTGTAAGTTATGTGTTGTAAGAGGCGACTAACATGCCGGGAGCAAGGGGCTAGTAACCCCTTTTCCTGTATAAATTACTAAATGTAAAAAGAAGAAAAACTTTGAGAGCATTTCTTCTTTTTCGAGTCACCTGCCTCGGTGGGAGATGGGTGGTGTGTTAAAAAAAGTTCCATACATGAATGGCATCTTTATGGAAACAAAGTTGGCATTGAAATATGGGTCCCTGATGAATGTGATAAAAGTAAATGAGTTGCAAGGATGGCTAGGTTTATAGTGGACCCCCGAGTTTCGGCCATAATTCATTCCAGAACGCTGTTCAAGTGCCATTACTGAACGAATTTGTTCCCATAAGGAATAATGTAAAGTAGGTTAGTTCGTTTCAGACCCCCAAAAATACACTTACAAAAGCACTTTCAATATTACACTTACATAAATGTTTGAGTTTTGAGGTGGTCGAAACTCGGGGGTCCACTGTATTTGAAAGATTCACATGTTTGCACTGAACTGTAGAAATTATCAAGTAATATGATAGAAATGCTTGGAATAAAATTAGAGAATGATAACTGGTAATTATGCACATATACAAGCCACCGTTTGCAACAACAGAGGAATTAAGTGAAAAGATAAGGAAGGTACACAATTGACCTAAGGACATAGACAACACAAGTGGCTGTAGCACTTACTGATTCCTTAAGATTAAAGATTCTTTATTTCAGCATGATACAATGTTTGTACAGAGGTGGGTGACATTTAAGTGTGCATGCAGAAAGCCACTTAGTATACAGAGTATTTTGGGCAAACATAAGCCTATCTTATAATAATAATAATAATAATAATAATAATAATAATAATTTTTATTTGGACATGATACAAAGAATTACATTTGGTTATTGAGATTACATGAGGTGTACATGCCAAAAGCCCCTAGTATGCAGGGCATTTTGGGCAGACTTAAAATTAACTTAAAACTAAATTGTAAGAATTTTTGTAGATAGTATACAATGAGTAAAGGTGAGTATTTAAGCTATGAAATTTGAACATAGTTTAGACATGACATTTTTTAAACAGTTTTGTACTTTTGTCTTCATTATAAAATTATTTAGATCAGATTAAACAAATTAAAGCAATAATAATAATAAAATAATAAAAAGTTATGGTTGATAATTTATAAAATAAGAAAGTTATATCAAAAATTAAAAGTTTAAAATTTAATTGAACATGTCAATTAATTGTAAATTTTTGTACAACAATAATTTGAGGGAAACAAAAAACAATTAATTAATTAGTTAGTTTACGGGCATTATAATGTAAGTGTTGTGGGAATAATCAATATGTATTATTCATAAAGGTTTTTTATTCACCCTTTTTCCCTTTCATTGAATTGATTGCTTGACTAGAAACGCAGTAACTAATTATTTTTATATTACAATTAATTTGGTTTAACAATAAAATTTTGGGGTTACAAAAACATAAAATAAAACCTTTTAAAGTTTTTAAATTTTTTTTTTTCAAAAAAGTTCCCCCGGGGTTTTTAAAAAAAATTTGTACATGGACCAGGGTCCCTGTACATGTATATAAAACAGTTAGGTGGTGACATATATAAGCGCTTTTTTAGAAAAACCCCATTATGCAAAAAAATAAAATAGTAATTTGGGGAAAACCCGTTATAATATTGTAAACCTGTAATTCTTTATTTCCCCAAAAAAAAACAGGACAACTGGCCCGATAAATTTAGAAAAAAAATGCAAAGCATAAAAAAGTGGTAGAACAAAAAAATGTCTTATTTTTTTCCATTCAGTGGACCCCCAACCCCAAAACCCGGAAACGCAAATGAAGTTTAAATTTAAGTGCATGTGGAAGTATTTTTGGGG
>WNWK01051395.1:0-12498 GCA_009830355.1 Cherax destructor
CTGTTTGCAATGGCTGTCTGGCTGTACTGCCGAAGAGGGACAGGCACCTTGCAACATCTGTTGTTGGGGCAATGGATGCATTCACTAGAATATTGCTCATTAGTCTGTCATTTGTTTACCATGTATGGACGTGTTTATGATTCATTACCTTTGTAACTGTCATGATTATGACCAGCTCATTACCTTTGCAACTTGTCATGATTGTGACCAGCTCACCTGGAGCTCATTACCTTTGCAACTTGTCATGATTGTGACCAGCTCTAGTTCATTACCTTTGTAACTTGTCATGAGTGTGACCAGCTCACCTGGAGCTCATTACCTTGCAACTTGTCATGATTGTGACCAGATATAGTTCATTACCGCTGTAACTTGTTCAGCTATCAAAACTTTGGAGTCCAGTCTCTGGACCAATTATGTACCTCTGTAATCTTTTGACTACCGCCCACAGGATGGTAAGGGTGCATAATAAAGATATCAAACTAACTAAACTAACTCTGCAAAACCTTCCAGCCCCTGCCCCCAACATCTTGCCCTGGGGACTTCAACATAAGGCACCTAAAATGGAGGAATATTGCAAATAATGTGGTAGCAGAGATAACACCAGGAGGCAGCTCAGATGAAAACTCGCACACACACGAGCTTTAAATCTCTGCACCAAATTCACCTTAAACCAGCAAATAATAGAGCCTACAAGTTTGGGAGAATACGCTAGACCTCATCTTCACCAACAATGATGATCTGATACGAAATGTCATCATATCAAAAACAATATACTCAGATCACAACATAATAGAGGTCCAGACATGTATGAGGGGGGCCCCAGATCGACAAAATGTGATGAGTCGCGAGGGAGCCTTCTCCAATTTCAACGTCAATAACAAAAACATAAGGTGGGACCAAGTAAACCAAGTCCTAAATAATATAAACTGGGAAGATAGCCTAAGCATCACGGATCCTAACCTATGTCTAGAACAAATTAACTCTGTGGCACTTGAGGTTTGCTCAAAGCAAATTCCCTTAAGGAAAAGGAGAAGATGTAAACTAGAAAGAGAGAGGCGCTCCCTATACAGGCGAAGGCAAATAATAACAGAGCGGCTACAAGAGGCCAATATATCTGAAATACGTAGGGAGGCACTGGTCAGAGAAATAGCAAACATCGAATTAAAACTAAAGGAATCTTACAGGACTCGAGAAACGCAGGAAGAACTAAAAGCCATAAATGAAATTGAAAGAAACCTGTGGAAAATATTGGTATTTTCCGAAAGTTATAATTGATAAACTTTCCAATATGAATAGATATTTTTAATGTACTGCTGGTGGCTTAACGTTTATGTAGACATGAAATTAGAACCATCCGATAAGCGTGGGCAGAGGTGTGTGTGGAGGGGGGACGCGGATTCAAGTGGTGAGGGCAGTCACATGTGAGCACCCATAGGCCCAGGGTGTCGGGAGACGGAATGGCGTCAGGATTTGGCGTTTCCGCCAACCGGACAGTGGTCCACAGCCGCAATTCGCAATATAAAGTGTTATCAATACGTTCAACGAGTAGTGAAGGACAATCGGTCCGGGAAGCCTGGTAATAGGGCAGTAACTGGTTAAATAGTGAATGGCGCCGGCGAGGGACGCCGGCCTAGTCCTACTTTGGGCTCCAGCGACGCGACCATACAACAGGAGTTAGTTTGATATCTTTATTATGCACCCCATACCCATCCTGTGGGCGGTAGTCAAAAGATTACAGAGGTACATAATGGGTCCAGGGACTGGACCTCAAAGTTTGATAGCTGAGCAAGTTACAAAGGTAATGAACTCAGATGGTCACAATCATGACAAGTTACAAAGGTATTTGCAGATTACAGAGGTATATATAGGGTCCAGAGACTGGGCCCCAAAGTTTTGATAGCTGAACAAGGTACAGTGGTAATTTATTCACTAGTTACAAAGTTTAGTTAGTTTGATATCTTTATTATGCACCCATACCCATCCTGTGGGCGGTAGTCAAAAGATTACAGAGGTACATAATGGGTCCAGGGACTGGACCTCAAAGTTTGATAGCTGAGCAAGTTACAAAGGTAATACAAAGTAATGAATCATGTAAGTAAATTTACTTACGTCTGTTCATGGTTGCACTCATGAACAAATTATAAAGCAATGAGCAATCTATTAGTCTACACCCAGCCACAACTGTAATGAGTTATTGGTGCAAATTTTAATTGTTGGGTCACACACACACACATATACATATACACATACATATATACACATACACACGCATACATGTATATACATACACATACACACATGTACATACACACACACACACGTGTCAATGCTTTATTTACAGGGAGCAAAGTCAGGGTATTTTTCCAGAATGGTCTGTAATATACCACTGTGGATAAAATACTTTGACATATCTTGAACATTTCTGAATGAGTAGTCTCTGAATTCATTAATTTTATCGCACTCCAGTACATAATGACGCAGGGTGTGACAATAATCCAACTGGCAAAGTTTACATCTTGTTTGGTCTACATCTGGTGGTGGTGATTTAACCTGCCAAAGATACTTGTAACCCAGCCGGAGGCGGGCGGTAGTGACATCCAAGAGTCTGCTTATTTTGTTGCATGCACCATAGACATGTGGCTCCTCCTGCATGATAGAATGATGATAGATGGACTGACTGGTGTCAAACTCCCTGAGTCTTAAGTCAATAAAATTCAGTTGAAGTTCTTTTCGTATTATTGTTCTCAAACTGCTAACTGACAAGCCAAGATTGTAATCTATCCCCTCTTTGAAAGCATAAAACTTAGCCAATTTATCAGTTCTATCATGCATCTGAAGACCAATGTGAGATGGAATCCACAGCATGTGCACTCTGACTCTACTATCAACAATCCTACCATACCTGTGTCTGGCTTCTGACACAAGCATGCCACAATTTATACTTAATGAGTTGAGAGCATTTATGAATGACAGAGAATCAGTTACAATTAAAGAGTCAACCTTAGATACATGGACGCATTTGAGTGCAAGGAGTATGGCAAACAGTTCTGTCTGAAGGGTAGAGGCCCAGTTATTGATGCGTGCTCCAATTTCTTTAAGAGAGCCATCACTCTGTATGACAACAGCAGCACTACCAGCTGCACCAGTGGATTGGTGAACTGAACCATCAACGTAAATAATTTGTGAGAGAGTGTGCTGTTTGGCTAAATTATCAATACAGTTTAAGGCATCATGTTTGGCTTCAAGGCGAAGCTTTGGTTGTGATTTAAGAAGTAGTTTGGGGGGAAATGGAGGGATGGTAGTTTGGAATGGGGTAATATTCCATGGAGCGGAGAAGTGCCGCTGTTGCCTTACTTGCCACAGATCATGTATCTGATTCATGCGGAGGTCGGTTCCAGTTTTTTCGATCCATCTGGAGGGATGTTCACCAGTGCTGAGGAAAGTTTGGAGGGCTTCTGTGCAGGGGTTTGAATGGGCTTGCCTGAGCATATTAACCCCAATTAGGATATTTCTTTCAGTAACATACAACAGGATACAGTCGTAAACCAGGATTCTGGGTGAATTTCATAGTAACAGTGATGAAATATAATTAACGTATATGGTGGGACATTAAGTCCAGTGAATCAGGTTATAAATAATTGGAGGGGAAAGAAATGTACTGGGTGCCGTCTGGCGTAGGGACGCCATCCCGAGACCGCCATGTTGAATATGGAAGGGATGATCAACTTTATCCTTACTCATCGACTCTGAATTTCGGTATAGAGACGGTGAATGTGTATAAACTAGTGGGCCATTAAGCCATAGTGTATATAGCGATTAAAGTTATACGTATAAACGGTAATAAAGGGAAATAGCGAGAGGATATGAATAACTGCTCCTGATCAACCACATGTTAAGTAACGCCCTGTCCCGTGGGCGTAAAAGAGATCAAGGAAATTAATCTTCTTTGACTCGGCGGGACAACCCATACCATCATCTTGACGGAAGAACTATCTCTACCGAGCAAGTTTCCGAGATCTATCGAAGCACATCAACAAGAATGCGGCTCCCCCACCGTAAGTATGTACATTGTCTGAGTTACCATCTGGCCAGTAGGTATATTGGGATAATGTGTGTCTGCGGTGGGAATGATAAGAATCTCCAGTGAACACCCAGGAAGCAGATAAAGGGTGAGTGGGTGTTAATTATTTGTGCTCTCTCCTCCTCCTCAATCAGTCCTATATCCTATATCTAAAACCATACAGTCCACTTAAATTTAACAATACCGTAATTATTATTATTATCTATTCAGATTTATTTAAACTGGTCTAGAGTGTTAGTGGGTTCAGAGGGTGTGAAATAATCGAAGGGAGTCATTTCAGTGACCAGGGTGACTCAAGTTCTCACATACCTCAAGGGAGTGACTGCGGTAAAATTATACTAGTCGGTCATCTCCCCGGAGATTGTTTGTTGCAAGTGGCGGTGACCCAGATAGACAATCTCTCTTAATTCCCCACAAAACCCAAAGTATTTCTTTTCTTATGCCAAAACAAAGTCGAGAACAACATCCAGTATTGGGCCCCTACTTAAACGGGATGGGTCCTACACAGATGACAGCAAGGAAATGAGTGAGTTACTAAAGTCCCAGTATGACTCAGTTTTTAGCGAGCTGCTAACCAGACTGAAAGTTGAAGACCTAAAGGATTTTTTTATGAGAGTGCCACAGAACCTGGTAGACGCAAGCCTATCTGACATTACCCTAACGCCACATGACTTCGAAAAGGCGATAAATGACATGCCCATGCACTTCGCTCCAGGCCCTGACTCCTGTAACTCAGTGTTCATCAAGAACTGCAAGAAGCCCCTATCACGTGCTTTTAACATCCTATGGAGAGGGAGCATGGACACTGGGGTCGTCCTGCAGTTACTAAAAACAACAGACATAGCCCCACTCCACAAAGGGGGCAGTAAAGCAATAGCAAAGAACTGCAGACCAATAGCGCTAACGTCCAATATCATAAAAATCTTTGAAGGGTTCTAAGAAGTAAGATCGCCACTCATCTAGATAACCATCAATTACACAACCCAGGGCAGCATGGGTTTAGAGCAGGTCGCTCCTGTCTGTCCCAACTACTGGACAACTACGACAAGGTCCTGGATGCTCTAGAAGACAAACAGAATGCAGATGTTATATACACAGACTTTGCAAAAGCCTTTGATAAGTGTGACCATGGTGTGATAGCACACCAAATGCGTGATAAAGGAATAACAGGAAAAGTTGGTAGATGGATCTATAATTTCCTAACAAGTAGAACACAAAGAGTAGTAGTCAACAGAGTAAAGTCTGAGGCGGATACGGTGAAAAGCTCTGTTCCACAAGGCACAGTACTCGCTCCCATCCTGTTCCTCATCCTTATATCGGACATAGATAGGGATATAAGCCACAGTGCCGTGTCTTCCTTTGCAGATGACACCCGAATCTGCATGACAGTGTCCACCATTGAAGACACTGCAAGACTCCAAGCAGACATCAACCAAATCTTTAAATGGGCTGCAGAAAACAATATGAAGTTCAATGATGAGAAATTTCAATTACTCCGATATGGAAAACGTGAGGAAATTAAAATCTCATCGGAGTATAAAACAAATTCCAACCACACAATAGAGCGAAAAACTAATGTCTCACCTTCAAGGACCATAACACTGTAGCAATCGCATCTGCCAGAAAAATGACAGGATGGATAATGAGAACCTTCAAAACCAGGGATGCCAAGCCCATGTTGACACTTTTCAGAACCTTCACGGCACACATAACTACAATAAACCACCTCAATTACTGGGAATGCTTGAAGTTCCTAAACCTGTCCTCCCTGGAACGCAGGCGGGAGAGATACATTATTATATACACTTGGAAAATCCTAGAGGGATTAGTACCAAACTTGCACACGAGTGTCACTCCCTACGAAAGCAAAAGACTCGGTAGACGATGTAACATCCCCCCAATGAAAAGCAGGGGTGCCACTTGCACGTTGAGAGACAACACAATAAGTATCAGGGGCCCAAGACTGTTCAACTGCCTCCCAGCATACATATGGGGGATTACCAATAGACCCCTGGCTGTCTTCAAGCAGGCACTGGACAGGCACCTAAAGTCGGTGCCTGACCAGCCAGGCTGTGGTTCGTACGTTGGACTGCGTGCGGCCAGCAGTAACAGCCTGGTTGATCAGGCTCTGATCCAACATGAGGCCTGGTCACAGACCGGGCCGCAGGGGCGTTGACTCCTGGAACTCTCTCCAGGTAAACTATGGAGGTTAGGCCTATTGGTCTATAGTTCGAAGCTAAGGACCTGTCACCTGCTTTGAAAATAAGTATCACATTTGCCATTTTCCACTTATCTGGCACCATGCCAGTTTGTAGTGATATGTAGTTGGTAACAGAGTTGTGAATGAGTGGAACAAACTCCCGAGTACCGTCATAGAAGCTAAAACGTTGTGAAGTTTTAAAAATAGGATAGATAAATACATGAGTGGGTGTGAGTTGGACTTGACTAGCTTGTGCTACTAGGTCTTATGCCATGCTCCTTCCTTAAATGGAAGTGACCTGACTACCTGGAGTTTACCTGGAGAGGGTTAACTCCAGGTAGTCAGGTCTAAGTTGGAGAGAGGCATGGACCTGCATCGCATGGGTCAGTAGGCCTGCTGCAGTGTTCCTTCATTCTTATGTTCTTATATAAGAGTGTTGGTACCACTATAGTTTCATACATTCCCTTCTTTGCCTCCATGGATAACGAACATCTATCATCACTACATCTACATAACTACATCTATTATCACTATGTACTACATCTATCATAAGAACATAAGAAAGGAGGAACACTGCAGCAGGCCTGGTGGCCCATATTAGGCAAGTCCTTCACAATCCATCCCACTAACAGGATATTTGCCCAACCCAATTTACAATGCTACCCAAGCAATAAGCTCTGAAAATTCAATTTACCCATGTGCAAGACCCACTCAAATCCAACCCCTCTCATGCATGTATTTGTCCAACCTAAATTTGAAACTACCCAAGGTTTTAGCCTCAATAACCCTATTAGGCAGACTGTTCCACTCATCAACTACCCTATTTCGAAACCAATACTTTCCTATAACCTTTCTAAATCTAAACTTGTCCAATTTGAATCCATTATTGCGGGTTCTCTCTTGGAGAGATATCCTCAAGACTTTATTTATATCCCATTTGTTAATACCCATCTTCCACTTATACACTTCGATCATGTCTCCCCTCATTCTTCGTATTACAAGTGAATGCAATTTAAGGGACTTCAATCTTTCTTCATGCGGAAGATTTCTAATGCTATGAATTAACTTTGTCATTCTATGCTGAATGTTTTCTAACAAATTTATATCCAGTCTGTAAAATGGAGACCAGAACTGAGCTGAATAATCTAGGTGAGGTCTTACTAATGATGTATAAAGCTGTAGTATAACCGCTGGACGTCTGTTGCTTACACTTCTTGAAATAAATCCCAATAATCTATTTGCCTTATTACGTACGCTTCTGCAGCCCATTTAAAGATTTGGTTGATGTCTGCTTGGATTCTTTCAGTGTCTTCAATGGTGGACACTGTCATGCAGATTCGGGTGTCATCTGCAAAGGAAGACACGGCACTGTGGCTGATATCCCTGTCTATGTCCGATATGAGGATGAGGAACAGGATGGGAGCGAGTACTGTGCCATGTGGAACAGAGCTTTTCACCTCTACATTTTAAACAAATCTTTCTTAATTTTTTCAATTACTTTATTATATATTTGAAATTGCTGAAATACTGAAGATAAATTACCGGAAAAAGTTGAAGACTCCATTGTTAGCACCAGTAACGAAGGCAGACACGAGACAGGAACACACCCACCAATGGGGAACACAGTCACAAAAAAACAGGGCAAACGGAAACCAGGCCTATGTGAATACTATGCACTTGGTATCTGCAGGCATGGAAAATCTGGGAAATCAGATGGGTCATGCAATTATGATCACCCCAGACAATGCAGTGACCATATGAAAACAGGCAAATGCAACCTCCCGTCCTGTAAGTTTTTCCACCCTGAAATGTGCCACACATCAATTCAGGAAAGACAGTGCTATAACTTATATTGCCAGGCATACCACCTAAAGGGTACGAGGCGACACAGAACATCCAGATCATGGCAAAATCTGGGTAGCCACAGCCACTCCGGAGAGAGAGGTTTTTTAGTGCCAGGAAGGAAAAAAAGCTGGCAGGAAATGACAGAAATTGTACACCAACTGAAAGCATTTCTGGAGTGGAATCAGTCAGTGGCCTCCTCTCCATTACAACAGATATTAGAGCCAGAAAAAAAAGACCCCCACCCCCATACCACCAATCCAACTACATTCATCTTTGCTAATATACAGGGTCTAAAGCCAGCAACAAACAACAAGGTACCTTTTATTCGTGGACTGCTTACAGAGTCAAATGCTATGTTTGCAGCTTTCACAGAGACCCACATAAGAGATCACTTGGACAATGAAATATGGATCCCGGGCTACAACCTATACAGGTGTGACGGAGTGAACAGGCAAAAAAAGGGGGTTGGCCTGTATATCACAGAGTCACTTATATGTTCAGAACTACTAAATGCCTCAAATGATGTAGTTGAAGTATTAGCAATAAAGATCGAGAATAAAAACCTGGTCATCGTGGTTGTATACAAGCCCCCGGATGCAACGTCCCAACAATTCCAGGAACAGCTTCTGAAAATTGACCACTGTCTGGAAAATCTTCCAGCTCCTGCCCCCAACATCTTGCTACTGGGGGATTTCAACCTCAGGCACCTAAAATGGAGGAACATTGCAAACAATGTGGTAGCAGAGATAACACCAGGAGGCAGCTCAGATGAAAATTCACACATGCATGAACTTTTAAATCTCTGCAACAAATTCACCTTAAACCAGCAAATAGTGGAGCCCACAAGATTAGAGAATACGCTGGACCTCATCTTCACCAACAATGATGATATGATACGAAATGTCATCATATCAAAAACAATATACTCAGATCACAACTTAATAGAGGTCCAGACATGCATCGGGGAGCCCCAGATCAACAAAATGTGATCAGCCGCGAGGAGCTTTCTCCAAATTCAACTTCAATAACAAAAACATAAGGTGGGACCAAGTAAACCAAGTCCTAAATGATATAAACTGGGAAGATTGCCTAAGCATCACAGATCCCAACCTATGTCTAGAACAAATTAACTCTGTGGTACTCGAGGTTTGCTCAAGGCAAATTCCCTTAAGGAAAAGGAAGAGAAGATGCAAACTAGAAAGAGAGAGGCGCTCCCTATACAGGCGAAGTCAAAGAATAACGGAGCGGCTACAGGAGGCCAATATCTCTGAAATACGTAGGGAGACACTAGTCAGAGAAATAGCAAACATTGAATTAAAACTAAAGGAATCTTACAGGAATCAAGAGACACGGGAAGAACAAAAAGCCATAAATGAAATTGAAAGAAACCCAAAGTATTTATTTTCCTATGCAAAATCAAAGTCGAGAACAACAACCAGTATTGGGCCCCTACTTAAACGGGATGGGTCCTACACAGATGACAGCAAGGAAATGAGTGAGTTACTTAAGTCCCAGTATGACTCAGTTTTTAGCGAGCCACTAACCAGACAAAATCGAAAACCTAAATGAATTTTTTATGAGAGTGCCACAGAATTTGACAGACGCATGCCTTTCTGACATCATCACGACGCCAAATAACTTCGAAAAGGCAATAAATGACATGCCCATGCACTCTGCTCCAGGCCCAGACTCATGGAACTCCGTGTTCATCAAGAACTGCAAGAAGCCCCTATCACATGCTTTTAACATCTTATGGAGAGGAAGCATGGACACTGGGATCGTCCCACAGCTACTAAAAACAACAGACATAGCCCCGCTCCACAAAGGGGGCAGTAAAGCAATAGCAAAGAACTACAGACCAATTGCGCTAATGTCCCATATCATAAAAATCTTTGAAAGGGTTCTAAGAAGCAAGATCGCCACCCATCTTGATACCCATCAATTGCACAACCCAGGACAGCATGGGTTTAGAGCAGGCCGCTCCTGTCTGTCCCAACTACTGGACCACTACGACAAGGTCCTGGATGCTCTAGAAGATAAACAGAATGCAGATGTTATATACACAGATTTTGCAAAAGCCTTTGACAAGTGTGACCATGGTGTAATAGCACACAAAATGCGTGATAAAGGAATAACAGGAAAAGTTGGTAGATGGATCTATAATTTCCTAACATGTAGAACACAAAGAGTAGTAGTCAATAGAGTAAAGTCTGAGGCAGCTACTGTGAAAAGCTCTGTTCCACAAGGCACAGTACTTGCTCCCATCCTATTCCTCATCCTCATATCAGATATTGACAAGGATATAAGCCACAGTGCTGTGTCTTCCTTTGCAGATGACACCCGAATCTGTATGACAGTGTCCACCGTTGAAGACACGGCTAGACTCCAAGCAGACATAAACCAAATCTTTAAATGGGCTGCAGAAAACAATATGAAGTTCAATGATGAGAAATTTCAATTACTCAGATACGGAAAACGTGAAGAAATTAAAATCTCTTCGGAGTACAAAACTAATTCCAACCACACAATAGAGCGAGAAACTAATGTCAAAGACCTGGGAGTGATCATGTCAGAGGATCTCACCTTCAAGGACCATAACAAAGTAGCAATTGCATCTGCTCGAAAAATGACAGGATGGATAATGAGAACCTTCAAAACCAGGGATGCCAAGCCCATGTTGACACTTTACAGATCGCTTGTTCTATCTAGGCTAGAATATTGCTGCACACTAACTGCACCTTTCAAGGCGGGTGATATTGCTGACCTTGAAAATGTGCAGAGAACCTTCACCGCACGCATAAGTGCGATAAACCACCTCAACTACTGGGAACGCTTGAAGTTCCTAAACCTGTACTCTCTAGAACGCAGGCGGGAGAGATACATTATTATATACACATGGAAAATTCTTGAGGGATTAGTACCAAACTTGCACACAAAAATCACTCCCTACGAAAGCAAAAGACTCAGCAGGCGATGTAACATCCCCCCAATGAAGAGCAGGGGTGCCACTAGCACGTTGAGGGACAACACAATAAGTGTCAGGGGCCCAAGATTGTTCAACTGCCTCCCAGCATACATCAGGGGGATTACCAACAAACCCCTGGCTGTCTTCAAGCAGGCACTGGACAGGCACCTAAAGTCGGTACCTGACCAGCCGGGCTGTGGTTCGTACGTTGGACTGCGTGCGGCCAGCAGTAACAGCCTGGTTGATCAGGCTCTGGTCCAACAGGAGGCCTGGTCACGGACCGGGCCGCGGTGGCGTTGACCCCTGAAATTCTCTCCAGGTAGACTCCAGGTAGACTCATTGTGGTAATTTGTGTGACTTATTTTGTATTCTTGTATTAAAACAACTACCTCATTGTATATGTGACTTATTTTATATTTCTTGTATTAGAAGCAACTACCAAATAATTGCAATTATTTGCTTATATTTTTTAAATACATATTTACCATTAGCCATTTTCAAACCTTAACTATATATAGTATTAGTAATCACTTTATTTGCTTAAAATTTGATCAAAACCATTTTTACTATTAGTCCATTTTACTTTGTGCAATTAATCTCTATATTCTCTTAAAATAGTTCTTTACACTCATTTACCTCTTATTGCCTTTTATAAATTCTAAAGTTTCAACCAGTGCAATACTGAATCCAAATAACTGTCCAAAACAATTTAATACTAGTCATAGTAATTGTTCCAACCATTCATTAGCCAGTTCAATTAGTAAATCATCAACATTGTACAAATATCCTATATCTCTGTGAACAATTGTTCAAAATTGTAATAATCCAATAGTTAGTAAGAATTTAATCTAGTACCATATTATTAAGTTTAGCATAATCCATTGTTCTCAAGTCTAGTTATAGAATCACACTAAATCCTATGATTACAGGCATTGATCCTGATATCAACCTATTATTAAATGACTTACATGATTCCAACAGCAACTGTAACTATTACACAGCAGATCAAGCAAAGACATTACTCAGAGCCAACAATAACATAACTATCTTCAATTACAATGTTAGATCTTTGAGCAAACATTATGATGACCTCACAGCACAACTCCAATCCCTCCAGACCAATATGTCAATCATCACACTCACTGAGACCTGGCTAAAGCCTGATACTACAGATGTCTATGCCATCCCAGGTTACACAGCCATTCACAACTGTAGGACAGATCAGCGAGGGGGTGGAATAGCTATATATTACTCGGATCAACTTGAATGTATCAATAACTCTTGCACAAGGGATGAGCATGGATAATATATTATATTTTTTTTTTTTTTATTAACACATCGGCCGATTCCCACCAAGGCAGGGTGGCCCGAAAAGAAAAACTTTCATCATCATTCACTCCATCACTG